>NDXB01007001.1:815-65326 GCA_002631895.1 Agapornis roseicollis
TTTTCTTGTTGGTTTTTTTTGTTGTTTTTGGTTTTGGTTTTGTAGTTGTTTTTTTTTTTTTTAATCTGGAAGTTAATTCCCTAAAATCAACACCTTTCACCACTTCAGCCTGTTTTCTGTTTTGCTAGTGTTTTGGCAAGCCTCAGATAACTGCATATAGTTGCATCCTTTACTGCATTTTGCATGTGTGTCTTCTGAGCCATATTATGCATGTGCAGTTTTTAATTCCTTGACATGTATTGTGCCCCTCTATCCACTAAACAGGTTTGGTTTTGTCTTTTGAGTTCTCTCCTATTTGAGGTTCTTGCACTTACACTGAGCTGCACAGAAGTGTTTGTGTGCCCATGTGTATTGATACTTGAAAATACCATTACTTTAGGGCATTTTGAGCTTGTATGAAGCAGGATTATCCTTTCTAATTTAATCTGAAACTGCAGAAAGGCAGGTTTTGTGGCCTTGTTCTGGGGTTCTCAGCTCTTCCAAGCTGCTATCTGTGCAAGAACAGCTTGGGTTATAGAGGCTGTTTTTGGAAGGGGCTGAGGTTTTCTTTTGCTCAAGGCTCCTACTGTCTCTGCCTTCTGTATTTGACTTGCAGGGTGACCAGTGTCACAATGTAAGTGTGGTTTTTGGGGGAAAGGCAGCTGGTGGCTCCAGGGAGACAGCTTATTCTCTGGCATGCTCCCATAGGCAGCCAGCAGACATGCCTAACAAGACAGCTGATCCCTGAGTCCCTTGAGAATTGTCCTTTATATATCTTCTGTATATTTTTATATATATATATATATACACGTTCACAAATTCACCTCTTTGTGCCTAAGTGCTTATATTTTCCCCTTTGATACTTCATGATACAGTCATGTAAGAAATCTCCGTAGCTTCTCACCCCTTACCTTGTGTGCCTCCATTAAGATAGAGTTGCTTTAAGGTCAACTCTCCTTCCATGGATACCTGCACTGGTATGAGATTTATGCATTCTTTTCCTCTGGCTTCAGGAATGCTTCCTTCTATAGTTCTGTTCCCCCTAAAATCTGCTTCTCCTTCTTACCCATGGGTTATCCTTTAGCAGCCCCTGTGTGGAAGATTCTCCTGAAGTCCTTACAGATGAGTGCAAAGTACTTTGAGAGCACAGTCTATTTCTCATTTCTGTGGCCATATTGCATACATTTACTGTACAAAGAAATAATAGAAGATGGAAGAAGTAGAAACTGGTATTTATGGACAAGCTAGATCTTTATAATGTGGCCTAATCATTAAAAAGCGTGTCAGTGTTACCCAAAAAGGGCACCATGGTGAAAAGGTGTTTGTTAAGGATATTCCAGATAGCCTGAAATAAAAAGGCTAAAGGACTCATTTCTGTGAAGAGAAAAGTTGATTAAAGCTTTAGGAGGGAGCTGATGAACATCCTGTAGTTTTGTCATTATTTTCTCTTAATGTTTTTTACTTAAACCCACTTTAATGTATTATATCTTAGTGTTTTAAAAAGGGAAAATTTGTATATTGTTAGGAAGCTTTGTATCATCTTACAGCAACGCAGTTCACATACTTGTTCCAGCTACTGACTCCATAAATTCAGCAGTTTTCTAACTTTCACAACCTTACTATTTATTTTCTGCTTGTAAAGTCTTGCACTGGACATCCCTCTTCTCTTTGCATTTGCTGTCTTTGGCAACTGTGCAGTGTCATTGTTCCTAGTGATGCTAACAGTGCTACATTAACAGACCCCAAAAGGATAAAAACAATTATTCCTGTCAGCCACGGTACCCTGACAAGTGAGCAGAAAATGTGCCAAGTAAGAAAATGCCATTTCATATTGTTGCTCTTCTCGCATTTGATTTATACAAGGAGTTTTAAACTTAACAAAGATTAACTACACAAGTAGTTGCTTCTCAGAAACATGTGTTATGCTTTCAGGAACTATTATTTTAAATGTATTATTGGTATGTGTACAAACCTAAAAGTGTACACTTGATGGAGGTACTGGTGCAGTATTTGGTACAAAAGATGCTGTCTTGCCTCTTCAAAAGTCACTGTGGAATAGGCTAATGTTCTTATCACAGAGGTGCTACTAGGAGGCTGCTCTGGAGACCACTTCTGAGAAAAGCAATCACTTTGGAAGTCAAGGTCTTGTAGTTACTGGTTTCAGTTTTCCATGCCTTCAGAGGGCCCTGTTCCTGCTGCTGCACAGGGCTTGCTTGTCAAGAAATGTTTTGTTCAAATGTTTCACATGCACACACCCTGTCCCCTATGCATGCATATGTGCACATGTATGTGCACATCAACAACTAAAGAGGAGGGGAAAAAAGTGCTATCCTGGGAGTACAGAAGATGCTGGAGACTGTGAGAACACAGCCTATCCAGTCTGAAAGCTATAGCCTTCCATATGGAGGTTTAAGGTCTTAGTTCACCTTAGGATGGAAATTCTTGCCAGCCCAGACCTGTATATTGAAACATAGATGACTTCATTTTCAGACTTCCCCCTCCCCAGGCTTGCCAAAGAAATGATTCCTCTGCTGATTCTGCAGTTTCCAAAAGCTTTTTTTCTTTTTTCATTCTGTGCCATGTCTCTGGAAAACATCCAGTGTGTCCAAATCAGGTAATTAAACCGTGGAAGCTGGAGATGGAGGACTACTGACTGTAACTTATTTCAGGTTTAGCATACCCATGTTCCTCCAAGTTACTGTAAAAGCTTCAAAGCTCCCTGAACGATCTGATCTCTCTCCCACTTAACTGTAAAACACTCACATGACAGGTCGCTATTTGACCCGTCTGGGGCAGTGTGTAGGATCCAGACCTTTAGCATCAGGCTTACCACAGGCTGCCTCAGATCCTGAGGATATCTACAAAGGGAAGCAGGGTACCTTTCTTACTTTCCTAACTGTTCTTTAAGAAGAAGGTAGGATGTCACAAGAGGGATATTGTTGCAGAGATTTCTGGGCAGGTCTTCAATAATTTCCATTTTGAGATTCAAATTGGTCTGTTTAGAAAACCATTTGAATTTTCAAATGTTAAGTTTCACTTACAGCTAGGATCGATTTGATTCCAGTAAGCAGAATCTGAAATGCTTTCTGCACCAGAAAGATGCTTAAAATTGCTCCTTGGTTTTGAGCCAGGAAAAAGCTGCTGGAAGCACAGCTGGATTGGGATGGTTGCCTGCAGTTGTCTCCCAGATAGTCCCTTCCCTTGTTAACGTCAGTAAGCTTTGAGCTGGCACCAGCATCAATGGGAATGCAAATATGTACTGCCATTTTCACTTTTCAGTGAGTTTGCTAATCCTGTTTGGGGCATATGTTGTTCATAAAGGGGCTACCATATCAGCAGTTATCACTACCATCATTATCAGGAATGGAACTGTTCTGCTGAGGAATGCTGCTTTCATTACCAGGGGTGTTAGTGGCCTTCTCCTCCAGTATCTAAGCATGTTAGAAATTGGCGAAAGTGTACTACAACCTGATTTGAGAACAAATTGTACTGAACTGAGTATAAACAAGTGGTCTCTTAAAATCTATCAGACAGAGGCTGAGCAGACAGAGGAAATTCACTGTAGTTTGCATGTGTCTTGGTGTGTTCTTGTTGTGTTCTGCTGGGGCACGTATATGGAGTCAAATGCTGAAGAGTAATTACTTTTCTTCTGGAGCCTTAGTGTAGCACCTCAGGGCCCCAGGCTGAGCACCAAAAGACATTTAGTGAAATAACGTAATGGGAATGATGCATGACTTGTGTTCCTCCTTTCATTCAAAAGTACTCCCAATGCTGACTGGAAGAGTTGTGTTGATAATTGCATGTTTCTCATGGATAATTTTACCTGTCTTGAATTAGAAGTGGGTCTGGGTGGCCTCAAGAGAGCTGCAGATTACTGCAGCAGAGGAAATCAAATTGGTGTTTTGATCACTAGATCCTTGTTACCTGAAGACAATGGTTTAAAACATTGCTTCCTAAATATTTTGTCTTAATTCTGTCTAATCAATTACCCCCTGAAGAGTGTGTGGTGTGATGGGATGTAAAGCAAAGAAACCAGTCTTCGGAAACAAAGCAAAAATAAAAACCTTCACTTCTTTAATTAATCTAAAGCAAGTGTTAGTCTCATTGGTAAAATAACACCTACCGGACAGCTCTTAACTGAAAGCATCAAAATAGAGTCATTGCATTGTTGTACCTGTCTTTTTTCTCCTGTCTGATAGTCCATACCAGCCCACTGTGTCTAACAGGGTGTGGATATAAATTAGAGTGGGAAGGGGGAACTTGCCCTGAAACCTCAGCATGTTGCTTTAAGTTAGGTTTTAGCTGATTCTTTTTAAAAGGGCTTTGCTTCCCCCTCCCCAGATCGTAGGAGATCAGCTCAGTATTCTCTGCTGTATTTTCTTTCATGCCTCTGAACCCATGGTGTTAAAATTGGACAATCCTGACATGGGCTGTTTGTATTTGACTGTGTGAACTTCTCTGCCACAACAGTGGTGAACTGGGAGGTTCATGAAGAGCAACAGAAGTGACTACATGGAATTTTTGACATGCTATGGGAAAGAACTAGCTTAATGATGGCTGAGAAATGGTTGCTCTGGAGTATCTGTACCACCTGGAGACTACTGACAGGATCCTAGGTGATGTGGCTGAAGTAAAAGGGCTGGCCAAAATTGTCCAAAGTATAAATGATTTCAGGTTCATCATTAAAGCATGTTTTCTTCCAGCAAGGGTATAGGTAGACTGTAGGAAGTAGTGGAAGCCTTATTGTTTATGTCATTTAAGAATATAACTAGAAAAGCTTAAAGGAATAAATAGACAAAACTCCTTCAGCTGACTGGGGACTGTGGGCCAGGTGTTGTAAGAATAAAGATGCCCATTCCCCTCTTTTAGTTTCTTTTACTAGTCTTAACCGCAGCTGGGAGAGGGACTACCTTACTGACAGAAAATACATCTTGGTTCTGCTGTGTTACAGCAGTGTCTAATTGTTATCCAAGGAAAGGGTGTGTTGTACTTGCTACATTTAAGTGTAATCCTTTGCTTTGGAAGCTGGACATGGCTGTAACAAGAGCAGTAAGCCACACCATCAACACTGAAATATAAATAAGCCTTTGAGGCATAGAGGAGGCAGGATGAGCTCTGAGATTTATATGTTATTGTTTTCCTATCTGGCATGAAAAATAATACAAACATTCATTAGAAAGAGATGCTATGAGCCTGAAATATGCTTCTATTATATATCCTTCTTGTAACCTGCTTGGCCTTCCATTTTCCTGTTAAGACTTTTTTCTGTTCTACTGAAGTATTAGTGGCACATAATGTTCCTATTTCCTGAGGCTGGAAACAACAAACTGGAAATGCAGGATGGAGGAGGAGGGAAGGACCTGAGAATAGAACTGGCTGCTCTGCTGGCTTTGCCAGTAACAAGTTCAAATGTTTAATGGGGCTCTCTAAACCCACTTTCACTACACATGGGCTCCCTATGGTGCTTCAGCTAGTTGTTCCACAGTCATTTCCTTTCAGGTTGTCCCTCTACAGCCTTGATCTCACTTTTCTTCAAGCTGCCATTTCTGTCTCACTGTTCTCTCAACTGTCTCCTAGATTAGCCCCAATTTTGGGCAGCCTGATACCCAAAATCAAAGCTGGTCTGAACATTGAACCAGCATGAATCATTAATGTTGTCTTCTACATGTCCTCTACAATGATTTATCCGTATGTCCTTGACTAGAGGTAAAGAAACTTACAGACCAAGTCAGATATTTCTGAGTTTGAATAGGACCTCATATTGTTTGTTCCCATTGCTCAGTTCAGTCATTTCAGCAATGAGACCAAGATAAGAGGGAAGGAGAGTAAGTCTGAATGAAGATTGTGGATTTCAAAACTAGAACTGGAGAGAGGAAAAACTGCAGAAACCGTCTATTTTATGTAAGTGTTCTCAGAATCAATTCTAGGTTTAGTAGTTCCTGTTTCTGCATTCGTACTGTGCCTTGAGAGATTGCTAGCTAGGAGATTGTGGCTCCCTAGCTGTTTGTTACTGCACAGTGCAGGAACACCTCCTGCAAAATTGGTAGGATTACAGTTATAGTATAGTGTTGGTGTGCAGTTCTGTGGAGCATGATCAGTGCAGTGTAGGGTTATTCTGTAGGAGTTGAGTGTCTAACATGACTAAGAGACTCAAACTAATGGTGGAACAGGGAGAATTCCCGTATAGACAAACAGTGGTTGCATAAGGATGAAAATCTGTGTGCTTGAAGTCTTCTCAGAGCCATTTTCTTCATAGCTTCCTAGTTTTGTGCATGTATTTCCACATCAAACACTCTAATTTACATGCTGGAGCTAAAGCTTGTGTATTTTGTAGCCTGTTGGTGCAGTCAGTAAAATCCAAGGGAATCATCTTGACTGAAGATAATTTCTTCTTGCCACTTCCATTCAGGGAAGATGTTATATTACAGGCCTCCGTTATGAACTCAAAACCTGGTATTTGCAATAGGTGTGGGGTGGAAGCTAACGTGGTAGTCAACTGCATGGAGTAGAGCTGGGTGAGGAGGTTTGGACAGCAGACCAGGGCAATTAGCAAGTCAGTGAAGCGATTATGCTTCAGTGCTTTTCTGCCTTGTTGTACCAAGCATTATTTCGTTGCTTCTCTTAACAGGAGTAAAAGCAGTGATGATAAATAGTAATAATAATGATGCTAATTAGATAGTTTTAAAGTCGCTTCTATCTGCAGATGCATGCAGCAGACAATTTGAGAACCAAGTTCTATGACAGCCTGAGGCTGTGAAACCGATTAAAATGGGGAAAAAGTGGTTATAATTAACCCTTAAATCATGAAGCACATTCTCTGAAAACCCAAGTTGCCTCCTTGAAGTGAGAAAAGGCGTTAATAAAAAGAGGAGCCCCAAAATGAGATGGTTTAATATTATTAGTTCCTTCTGTGGTCTGTTTTGAAATGTCAGTTTCTGTCATGGAATGAAAAGCAACTTCAAAATGCAGGGAATTCCCAAAGAAGAGGAATGTTATCTTTTAATCGACTGTTGGTGCCATGATAAGTTTGGATGCTGTGAATAGGAATAGCATGCATTTTTTGCTTATGCTAAATATTCCTTACTGTAACCCCCTCATAAAGTCAAAAGCAAAGTTAGAGGTGAAGGCAATAAGTTCATTTGTACAAAAAGTGATTATTTACTGCAGCTGAAGAAAAGCTTAATCCTCACTAAAGGGCTTTGCAAACTTTGGTCCAAAGAGCTGTTGAAGAAAAGTATTCTCAGTTTGTTTTTTGCTCCCTATGTATGTTTTGAGTGTTTGTGCATAGATCTTGGTTCATACATTTCTAGGCATCCCTGTAAGGCTACATTCTTAATTTAAAATGGGAAACAACGGTAGTATAGAACATTCCTTTTTTTAGGCTTATCTGCATCTTTTATAAGCCGCTGTCACTTTTACCCCCATGCAACACTTCAGGCCCTTGATTTGCAGATGCTTTCAGAGAACTGGTGAGGAAGGGTTATTTGTTTGATTTGTGGCCATTGCTAACACTGTGATTGGCCTCTTCATCATTTTCTATCCATCAGCAATCAGAACTCGGTACATAATAAAACTTGAGGTTAAAAAGAAGCAAGATCAGCATTGCTGAGTAGATGAGAATATGATTTTAGGCACATTCTCTTTTACATCACACATTCTTTGTTTGAATGCTGTTTGTGAAAAAGTTCTATTTCCCTTTTCTTTTTAAATGCCAAAATAAGATGCATCTTTTTCCTTGTTGTTTTCAAACGTGTTCTGTCATAAAATGACTGTGAAATTTGAAGTGTTTACTTAAACTGAGCTGTAGCAAACTGTACTGGTGAAGGAAATGTCGATTTTCAAAGAATTCTTATTACCACAGCTGTTTTTCACATAGAAGGGAAAGCGTGTCCATCTTCAGGGATACTTGGGTCCAATCCCCTAAACATAAAGTTCTGTTCTCAACATTTTAGACATACAGCCTTTTACACAGTGGTTGAGAAAGATTTGCTTCTGTGTCCTAGAGCCTGTAAAAGACCTATTTTTATCCTCTCTGAAGCCTTACGTCTTCCTTTTGTACAGATAAAGGTATACTGGTTAAAGATAAATCATACTTGAAGTTGAAAACATCGTGTTTATTTCCACACAGGTAGAAGTGCATTGCAAAGATCTGTGTGGAGCTGTACTGAGAGAAGTGTCCTGAGAACTTGCATTAAAATTTATGAGAGCGCAGTGAAGCCAATAACCAGTAAGTACAGCCATCTTCTCTTTCCATCAAATATTAGAAATGCGGTGTGCCCCTGCTGATTCTTTTCTCTCTCTCTTCTTTATTTACATCCTTATTTACTGTATGAAAATTCAGTGGGAGTAATTTCTGTATCACCACACTTTGTATTATTTTTAGGAGAGTTCTATCAGGCAAATGATGGATAACATACACAGCAATGCGTTCATTCTATAATGTTATTAATATTCTAGAGTGGGATTTTGCTTCCAGGTGTTAACATTAAAAACTTGAGTCTAATTACCAATGTTTCTTTGGAAAGTGCATGAATCACTCTAAAAATTGCCAACTAAGTCAAATCTTGCGAGGTGGGAAGGTTTTGTTTTCAGGAGCTTTGTTGTACTTGATGTGCATGTAAGCCAAGTACCTGACAAGCATGTGGGAGAAAGAATCTGCATCTTTAATCTTGAACCATGAAACACCATGGGGAGGTGCTGAGAGAGTCTGTGGAAACACAGAGCAGCGGCAGTGAATGAATCTTGGTTAGGAAGGAAAAGTAGGGTCACAAGAAAAGCTGTGAGCTTTCTCTAGCCAAGTATGTGTCATGGAAGAGAAGAGAGTCAAATGAAAGCACTGTGGTTATCTAAGGAAATGCTAATGTGACCACTTGTATGGGTTGAAAGACAGCACAGAGGCTCGGAATCTCCCCAGATACTTTTAGGACGTACCTAAGGAGTCATCTGGAGGGGGCTGCTTAGCTGTCCATCACTCCATTTTTTGTAATCAGTGCAGATCTTAGCTACCCACTGAAGATGATTCAGCTCAGTCCACTGACTGTAGAGTGATTATGCTTCTAATCTGGGCACTGTATCTGAGCCTCAAGGGCTTTAAAAAAATCATCTCTTCCCTTCGAGGGCTGTGGAAGTTCTTAACTTGTATCCCACCAGGAAATGCATAATCAGAGCATGGAAGATCATCTTCAAGACTCCTGTTGTTTCCATGGTAAACAAGGAAATAAATAGCTTTCTTTGGAAAGCATTCAAAAATAAGCCTTTGGATTGTCATTGTAAACTTAAAGAATCCCAAAAGACAGGCACAACCCTGTTTAGATAATCTGTAAGAAACGAATGATCAAGCTGGCTAGAGGAAATCTTTTATGACATACGCTGTTGAGAAATAATTCCTTTAAGGTTATACATTAACACCTATAGCGTTTCTCTCCAAATTAAATTAATAAACTGAATGGGTTGTAAAAAGATCCTCAAGGCTTTGTTACAAATTCTACTCTCAGGTAGTTTTAAAATACTTTGGAGTCATTCAAAATGATCTCAAACAGTAACAGAGGACAGAAGAGTATTCAGCAACTATTGAAATGATTTCTCTATTTGATTAAACATTTCTCTGTGCTGCTGTAAAGAAGTGATAACTTCTTTTAAAAAGCACAAAACTCCATAATGTTAGAATCCTGAGCGATAAATGATGTGTTGCTTCCTGTGTTCCATTCACTTCCTGTTTGTAGAAAGATTTGTATGAATACCAGTTATTGTATGTCTAGGAAAGGTAGGCAGTGTTATGTCAAGTTCAAAGAGTTGCACAGGCATTGAGTGACAGCTCTTCACAACAGCACTGCGACATTTATTCTAGTGGCCATAGCTTCAAAGGCACCTCAGTGGTGAAGGAGCAATTGTAGGAGAGAACTGGGGGGAAAGAAGGACATAAGGTCTCTTGTTTGGTGTATAACACTGTCATGGTTCCCTATTTATCATGAGTGGGAAAAAGTATTAATTCCACTTTTTGTGCTCTGCCTAAATGTAATGAATTGGTGTGCAGTACAAATTAATAGAAATTACAGTTTATTGACTATGCCAGATGTTGTACTCATTTATCTTTTTAATGTTTCTCACTGAGAGATAATATTAAGTTGTTATGAGTCATAGTGCAAAACGTGCAAGAGGTGAAAAGATTGTACCTGCAAAGGTACAGCGTTCTTCCCTGCCCTGAAGAACTGTTGAGGTGCGTTCATCTTGCATCTAGATGCTTTGTGTGGGAAGCAAGTATGACAAATATTAGGGAAATCTGTTGAATTGCGTGTTGCAGAGGGGAGCTGTGCCCATACAGTGATTTCTAGTGTGAAAGAGGCCTAGAGGACTCAATTAACAGTGAAGGAGGAAGAAGCATTGTTCCAGTGAGAGAAAACAAGGTGATTTGTAAAAGTTCTTGAAACAATTAAGAGGAATGGAAAGAGTAAAAATCTGGCGTTTGTATAATTCCAGCTTCAATTAGTAGAACAATTTTAAATAGATAGAAGTACTTCCTTGCACAGGGATAGGTACCTTTTCAAATCTGTTGCGAGGTCAAACCAAGGATTAAATAAATTCTTATAGAGATACTGAAGAGAACAGATTGGGGTATATGCTCTAGCAACCCTATTCTTGCATTTGTGGATGTTGGAGGAATGGTGGGGTAGTGGACCATATAGATGCCTAGTTTGCAAGCTGTCCCCAAATAGCACATCTTCTTGCACTGAAGACACAGAGAAAATGTGGGTTAGATGGACATTAATCTGCTTCAGTGTTCTTTCGTGTGTTTTGAGAAGTAGTTTGCACTAAAGCACATGTACTTGTTATTCTCTTGACTGCACATTCAAAACCACAGCAAGTGCTTTTCCAGTAAGGGAGGCTCTCGGGAACTCTTGGCTAAGAATTGTCAATTTTATGTTGTGTTGACAGCCCCATTGTTTCCCTTGGCCTCTGTGCCTCCTGGGAATACTTGGACCAGCACGAGAGCTGGGGATTTCTTCAAAATAGTGCAGGATGGAGCAATCTCCTTGCAGTGGATCAAGCTCCTGTCAGCATTTAGGGAATAGAGTATTGGAACTACCCTTAGGTCTTGTGTAGGAGTTAGGGGCTATGGTACTAGTTCCTCCTGCTCCCTTTGCTTTGCTCTGATTTCATGGAACTCAAATAAACAGCTACATCCCATTCATGGAGAAGAAACTGTTAGGCCCTCATATATTTGCCAGGAGGCTTGTACAGTCCCTCAGCAAACTAGCTTTATTCTTAATCCTAAATGCCTAATTCCTGCTCAGAACCTGGACAGGTGCATTGTTCTGATGAAAGTTTAACTGCTATTTGATGTCAGCTTCTGCAGTGTTGAATCCAAAGGATTAGAAAGCAAGGGGTTTTCTTTAAAGCTTAGGTCCAGCAGAACCTATGACCAGCAGAGAATTAATATGTTTATGTAGTTGTCACTGTTCTTGATCAGTCTCGGGGTACCAGGCAAACCCAGAAGAAAACCACTCAGTCCATTCCAAGGAGATCACTCTTAGATTTGCCATATGTGTTACCACCTCCATCAAGATCAAAGACTTAAGCCATTACAGTACTCTAAAATGAGTGACTACACAAACCTAGGAGCTTCCTTTCTAATAAAAACAAATGCACTGATGGAAGAAAATTTCAAATCAGTGCTTGACCCATTTAGCAACACTAGTGCCCTGTGGCTCTTAAGGTGTTGTCACTGACAATGCTTGAATTTTGAGGGAATCCTTTATTTGTATATGGAAACCACTGCAGGGGTACTGGCTGCATGAAACACTTCACGTTTGCCACAGTTTGCATGCAAGATGGGCACATTACAGTGCCCTTTGTGACAGAAATCTCTCAAGCACAGACCTGTACAAGTGTCTGTTGTCCTAGTAAACATAGGAGCACTATCACTATCTGTTTTGTAGCACTGAGCATCATTTGCCTGGAGCCTGTACTAAAGTGTTCCCACTTCAGAAAAAGTGAGAAATCACAGCACTGGCTTGGTCTGGTGAGAAGAAACAGGCTGTAAACTCTGCCAGTTAAGCCAGGCATACTGTGTTTCACAATCAGGGCTTTCCAGCTGAAATGGTTTGTGTTTGCAGTGTTCTGTAGAAGAAGCCCTGAGATGCTGGGCAAAAGCTGACACTTCTATTGAGATATACAACAAAGAGAGCAAGGGAGATCCTGAAGGTATGTATATATATATATATCTCGAAGAAAAACCAGATCCCAGTAGCTGTTCAGCACTGGCACAGATGCCCAAAGCAGCTGAGGAATCTCCATGCTTGGAGATGTTCAAACTTTCCTTGCAAATCATCCTGAGGATTTCTTCTCCACTTCTGGTAGTTCAGCTAAGAAACCAGCGGTTTTGGAAATGCTGGTGATGATTGTATTCATCACTTTTATTGGGTTCTTGAGCATAATTACGTTTTGGTAATCCAGATACCACAGTGATGGTGCCAAAGTAAACAACCATGATAGCATTGGTGAATAATGTAAGATAACCTGGAGACTTCCATCTCTCATCTCATAGAGTCTGATACTAGAGCAAAGGCAATATATTAATGGTCTTTTCTGACTGCTTGGGATCTTCACTCTTTGTATTATAGTGTTGAATCATTAAAAGACATTTGGATCCTCGGGACCCATCATGCTTTTCAAATACTGTATGATTTTCAGAGTTGCAGGGAGTTTGAGATCATTCTACTAGCCAAGGAATTATATACCTCAAAAATGGTTTAGAATCCTTTATGGAAGGATTAGCATAAGAAGGGTTGACAGCTGGATAGCAAGTTCTGTGTAGCTAGAAGAGAGAGAACTTGAGAAAGGTCATTTAAGGAAGCTTGTTGAAGGATCCTGTGCATGGAAGGTGTATTACTTTGCAGTAGGAATTGAAGGAGAATGGGGGATGTTGTATTCTGTAGCAGGGAGAAATCCATCTGAAACCGGTTTTGGAAGAAGTAACAAGCAGAGAAGGCCATGGAAAGGTGCTTGTGTGGACAAGAGAAGAGGGTGGTTTAAAAGTTGGGATGGTTTGAGGTTTCTGTTTAAGTAGTTGGGTGTAGGGAAGAAATAGCAGGAGAACTGAAGAATGAAAGATGAGTGTCTTTGGGTGTAGTCAGATCCTGCATACATCAAGTGCTGGGGGGAAGGGCAGGGCAATTTAGGGTTTGGTACTCTTTAATTCAGAGAGGCTGGTACTTCCCTCCTACTCTCCCTTAAATACTTCCATAATGTTCTCCTCTACCCTTCATGATGGAGTAAGCATTTTTCACTGAGGTATGGAAAAGACAAAAATAAAGACTTACCTTTTTTAACTGCTAACTCAAACCCAGCTTTTTGGTTTTGCCACAGTTCCTTTCAATGAAAAACAGTTTTCAGTGTAGTTCAGACAAAGGCTCCTGAAGAGCAATACAAAATTACTGGGATACAGGGTCTGCCAGGTTAAGCTGAACAGAGAAAAGCACAGGTGGGATGGAAGGAGAACAGTTGGTTTTCTTGGAGCCAGAAATGGTTTTGTGTCTGCTTCTTGGTAGTAGGGTTTTTTAGTTCTGTCTGTTTTGTGGTAGCAAACTGATTTCTACCTTACTTATTATCCAGTAATTTCAAGATGTTAGCTTAAGATCCAAAAGCCAGGGCATAGCTGGGTTCTGTTTCCTTCTCTGCCATTCTCCCATTTAATCTTCATTTTTCCTCAGTTATACTTAGTTGATTTTATTTTTCCCTTTCCTCATAAAGAATGAATTAAAGCTTTTGCTTCTTCCAGGGGTCCTTTTAGTTTTCTTACACTTTAGTGATGACCATAGTGCCTTTGATTCGTCTGTGTTTGGAGCTTTATTTTCTCATTAGGGGCAGTGTAAGAGAGAACTATTCCATCCTGTCCAGTGATCTCTTCGCCTGTTTAGTAAAGCAAATAAAATTGCATTCCGTTGCCTGTTCTCATACTCTTCAGGCTGCTTTTTAATCTGCTATGCCGATCTTGCTAAATTCCTCATTGCTAGGTTTTCAGATGATCGCAGCGAGGCTGCCCCTTTTAATTACAACTCTTTTCTCCCCTATGTCAACCCAGTTATTGAGCCATTTCTCCATATTGTCCAAGGTATTTTTCTTTCCCCTTAGCTATGCTTCACTGTCTCACTGAAGACATTGAAGTGTTTTCAATGCTCTGCACTAAGGGAACCTAAAGAAACAACGCATACTGGCTTTTTGCATGTAACCTACATATTACCATGATGTTTGTCTGCTGGGCTGAGAATTGGGCATATGGAGCCAGAAATACCTTGCTTGATCTAATGCAGTGCTGGATTAGGCTGCACACTGCTCCCTGACTGTGAGATAAGCCTGTATGTCAGTTTGTTACATATGATGTTTTAATGAGAAAAAAACCTGTCCAGCTTCAACAGTGTTGCACAGTCATGTGCTGAAAGGGACAAATGCCTGCATCTGAAATGCAATTACAAGTGTGTTAGCAGTGCAGGTTTGTATTGTCATAAATGGCAGAAGCTCCTGTCATAGCTACTGCCCTGCAGATCCTGAAATGGCAAAGTGTAGATTAAAAGAGATAGAATTCTATGATTCTATAATTTGGAAAGCATACACGGGAAATGGAATGGAGACCTTCCAAGAGACATTGCCAAAGACGCAAAGGGTCAGGACTTAACTAAGAATACAGCCTATACCATGGAACAAATTAACACTGGTCTGGGAACTTCACTCTCACTGATGCCTTGAATATATCAAAATCTGTGTGTACTGACAGTGTACAAAACAACCGGGACTGAAGTCTTGAGGGGTGGGAGGGTGTGGGTGTGTAGTAAACACTGGTTTGGGCTACTGTTTTTCACCTGTATCTTGGAAGTAGTAAATGATGGAGTGGGTGAAAGAAACCTGCCAGTTCTGTATTATTGTGACCTGATTTCTGTTTCCACCCTCTGTTTTCTGTTAACCAGTATTTCTGTGTGAAGGACTCTGTGCTTTGATTTGGGAAGCTATTAAAACACTCCAAGGAATCTCTGGCCACTTCAAGTCAGTGGTGTGTGTTTTTTGGAGATGGTGGTATCTACACAGAGTCTTCATGGATTCTAATGCTGGCGTCAGCTCAAGAAGAGTGGCGGGAATGGGTTCACTCTGGATGGTCTGCTGCTTTCATCTAGTAACCTCACTAGAAGGTAAGAACAGATTTTGTGTCATGCAACAGCTCAACAGTGTTTTCTCTAGAGACAAAAGTGTGCTCGCCAACGTGCTTACCCTCTTCCAGATGAGCATTGGGCACATGACTTCCTGTTTGATGATGGTTGATCGCTGTCTCATGAGATGTAAAAAGATATTAGCATTGTTTCTAGTGGGACAGGCAAACAGTCTTACGAGGGACCATTAGGGAACATTTTTACTAGCTATCTTCAAAGCTATAGCAGCAAGGAATATTTTTTCTTGCCCTGGGAGTAAGTTTCTTGTTTGTGCTTTGCATGGATTTGATTTCTGTTCTTGCACCATGTTTGTTCTCTGAAACAATCTGTCGATGTTTATGCTGTTCTAAAAGGCAGCATCCAGTGGGCTGAAGTCAGGATTTTTTGTCTCTGCCATCTGAATAACTGACCTCATGTATATTTGTATGGAGAGAATGCTTTGTGTTAACAAGAAGAGGCAGTTTGTGTTCAACCAGCAGAGGAGAAGAGGGAGAGAGCAGTGAAGACAGGGTAGAAAAAAGGTGAACAGGGAAAAAGAGAGGCCAAGAAAATGGGAGGAGAAAGAAGACATTATAGGAGGGAGGGTGATGAGAACAAGATGTAAAACGAGAAATGTAGGAGAGAGTTAGAGAAGGGCAGAGGTACTGTAAACAATCCTCCTGTTTGTTCCAGGAAATACCCTTGCAGCTACATGTGCTCAGTGAACTGCACTGTTTTGTGGTGAACGTTCATCTCTTGCATATGTGAAAGCCTCTGAAAAAAGAGAAGAGGAAGAGGGAATCAAAGAGAGACAAGGAAGGAAAGACCTTCCCTAGAGGAAGGGAAAGGGGCATAGTGTGAGATCTCAGAAAAGGAAGGTGGAGATTGGGAAGATGACAATGAACAGGAAAGCTTTTTAAAGCATCCTTTCTCTTAGTAGGAAGGGAATGAAAGGGGAGGTGCAGAGAGGAAATAATTGATGTAATATTATAATACAAATTCTTAAATCTCTGCAATACTGTTGATTGCTGATTTAAGAGTGATTTTATAAAGCACTGTTATTCCTTAGTGTAACTGGTAGAGGAATATAGATAGAAAAGGGAGGAAAAATGTCCATTCTCTGCATATATGAAGTAACTCAGTGATTCCTATAGGAACTGACATTTCTGGAATTCAGTGATCACTCGTGTAAGTGTATGGAGTTTAGCAAACACTGTGTGATACAGCTTCATAGATCACATGGTTGAATCGCCTGCATTAAAATAGGACAGTAAAATTCTGCGTATGGAGATGAAGCAGTAAAGGCACTCAATGAGCTGAATTTTGACTCTTAATTCAGAGTCAGGGAAGTCAGCACCTTGCATTATGACTCCACTACATGGCCCTAGGATTGAACTCTAAGGCTGATTTGCATCTCAGGTAAGTATTTTTGTTGTGGTCAAGAGACAAAGAAGGATTATGCATTGAGGATGGAAAGTCTGATGATAACTATGTAGAAGGCTTTGCTTTACTACAGAGTTATCCATGAGGAATCAAAAAGGCCTGTGGCCATTTTGTTGACTCATTATTATATATAGTAGAAACCTGAACTTCATGTTTCAGATATAAGTTGCAAAATATAGGCAATATCCATTTTGGTCTCTAGTTTTTGCAAGGTTTCATGTAAGTTTTAGGTGGTGTCCGAAATACGTCTTGCCTCTAACTGAAGAAGCCTGCAAATCAATCAAGATAATTTTTCTTTGAAGTGTTTCTCAGCCATTTGAGTTAGATTTAAACAGTCTGAAAGTAAATCATTTTTTATCTCAGACTAAGCTTTGTTTGAAATTTTCTAATGGGAAAACCAGTGTTGTTAAAACCTTAATGTAAATTGTTAAGAATAGAAGGAGAAGCTGTAGAAAGGGAAGAAATATACCAAAAGTATTCAAATCATCGTTCCATACGTCATGAAGAGAGTAAATGCTTTTTATGTAGAATGCTTTTCAGATATAAGGAAGGCAGTACCCTTTTGTGGGACCTAATGGGACTTTAAGCCCCTTCATGACTCAAAAGTTAAGAAGTTCTTGTCAGCAATTGAAAGATGTGGTTTTGGTTACTGTTGCTGTTGTTGATGCATTAAAAGGAATTAGGGTAAACTAATTTGGTACAGATCTAGTATTTGGACACACTGATTTCACTAGGAATGACTGTGTCTATCGAGAGTTTTCCAGAGATGATTTTTAGACTAGGAAAACACCTTCATGGGAAGCATGAGGGAAAATTGTTTTTCAAATAGAAGACATTTGTAAACATATTATTTTTACTATGATCACAGAATCATAGAGTAGTTAGGATTGGAAAAGACCTTAAGATCATCCAGTTCCAACCCCCCTGCCATGGGCAGGGACACCTCACACTAAACCATGTCACCCAAGACTCCATTCAGCCTGGCCTTGAACACTGCCAGGGATGGAACATTCACAACTAGTAAAAGGAAATGAGACTGCACAAAAGTTTTTCCTTAAGATTACATTTCCCAGTGTTTGTGGCTCTGCAAGAGTTTTTGAGGTTTTAGTTTTGGAAGCATTATTTGTGAGCTACGTGCTGGGTGAAAAAATGGTTTATTTTGTTCTCTTTCTGAAAAATATGTATAGCAATACACATAAATTTTAGTTCTGTGAGTATCTATATCTGTACTGTAATTGCAGTGTACGGTTTTATCACTTTTGTAGGCTTCTTCCTGATTGTGAATGTTAGTGATGCATAGAATTGAAGAATGCCTGATGGGCTACAGTCAAAGTAGCTGAAAGCAAGTGATGACTTGCTAATGAAATAGTTCTTGCTAGGGCACAGAGCTGCATATTGGTTTTGCTTTGACTGAGTTATAAATGTTTACAGCTGTAAACACAAGCAGAGTTCATTTTGCCGAACTCATTAATTACGTTCCAGAGGAATGATGTGTTCTGCATGTGAGAGACTGCATTTATTCCACAAGAAACTCTCCAGCCTGCAGGGTGGCTGGGCAGTCTTTCCAAACCTCTTCCATAAGTTCAAGATAGGGGATAATTCTTCTGCTTAGGGAGAAAGTTTTGCATTAAAAGGGTCTCCTGGGCAAAAGGGAATACACAAGGAAAACATTGTCAGGTCAGACGTCTGTATTTCATTGGTTTCCCTATTTTTTTTCTATGACCTGGTTGTTGTCTTGGTTTCTTGAAAATAATGTATTGATTGCTCAAATTGGCTTGACTTTGAAGTGGAGGAAAACCATATCATTACGTATCCTCGAAGGTAATCTTCAGTGTGAGAAATGCTATTGCCTTTTGTTTTGTTATATACAAAGAAACATTTAAATGGATGTTCTTTTACTTAAAGGGAAAAAAAAAAAAGGTAAAATTCTCTTTTTACTTCAGTTGCTTGTGATTCACATTAAATAGTAAAATCCTAGCAAAGATTTTCTGTTATATTTTTCCCAGTTCTTTCCTGACACTTCCCTGCATGCCAAAATTTTTGCCATATGCTTGGAAAGCCCAGGACAGAGGAATCTCCTGCTGTAGGCATTCAGAAAGTGAATGGGACGGGGCTACTAGATGTACAGTTTGCTTGAAAGAGGAGGAGTACTTGGGTTATTTCATCGATCAGTGTCAATTGCTCTACTTGGTTAGTTTCCTTCCAGACTAGATTACACGATAGACCCTGTGCTAGGACATCCCCATTCCCCGGTATGTACCATAACCCTGTGTTGAAGCTGTTCACAAGCTGCAGGCTTGACATCAGCAGAGGGTTTAGTGCATCAAGCTAATTTTGGCAGTTTCCCTAAAGCTTTAACAAAAGAGTAGAAGAGGTAAAGAGAAAAATACAGTCATTCATAAAGCTTAAAAGCTGTGCCACCTGGCAAATAGCTGCGTATTTCCATATCCTAGACCATTTGGCTGTCATTTCTGTCTTTCACAGATGGCACGTAACTCCTGATTGTGGTGTGAGAATTCCTCCATGTGAATGACAACTTTGATGTTCTGACAATGTCAACATTTTGATCTGACATAGCGAGTAGTTAAAAAATACTGCATTTCATGGAGCTCACTAAATACATATCCCACTGGCCCCAAATAGCTTTGTTTTATTAATTGCTTATGAATGTTTATGAGAAGTAGTACAGGAATAGTCATTGCAGGAATGTCTTTCACAGTATAGATTTATCCAAGAAAAAAGAATCGGACTCATTTGTCTTATATGGGATGGTTTTGTACATATCCTCTTCTATTAGGAGGCTTATTTTATAACTCTATAGCTTGTGTTTCATGTTAAGTCATAGCTGACCTTTAGTAAACATCAGCAATCTTTGAGTAGACATGAAGAAGTGGGCTTTTTCATCTATTTTTTTTTTGTTTTTTTTTTTACTTGTTTCATCAACCAATTCTTTGAAAATAAAATACTTGTTACAGTTGCATATGTCACTAGCCACTTACTTCATCACAACAGCTGTTTAGTTTTGGCAGTTCTAGTGTATTCAAGGCTTCCCAAAGTTTTCACTGTATTCTGTCTCCAAGTGATAGCCCCCATATATATATATTTGTTCATCTGTTTGATAAAAGGCTCCTCTCCCCACACTCAAAGGAGCACAGAGGAACAGTGAAAGGGATGGGAACCTGAATAACTTGGTAGAGAAATAAGCATCCTGACCTACTTCTGGGACTGTCACAGGAGTGTGATCTGCCCATTGTGTGGGAATGGAACCCATTCAGATAAGTCAGTGGAAGTGCTCTCCAGAACACCTTGCAGAATGAGGGGGATTACTGCCAACAGGGGCATGGGACTTACCTGGTGTAGGGAAGATCATATGGGGCATCTGCAAAACTTCCCTCCCCTTTAGAGAAGGAGGTGTAGGTGGTGAAATGGAGGGATCAAAGTGGTTTGGGGGAGGATTGAGTGTGAGAAAACAGAGAAATAAGGGCCTGGTCATGTGTAAACAGGCTGCTGGTCAGTATGCCTGCCAGGCTTTGACCTGTGCCTGTTTACCACAGTCTGTCCTATCTTCTTAAATTCAATATTTGACCAGTTACCTGGGTGAGGGGGCTTTATTTTGTGTGTATATGTCTATATGGTATTTAAATGACAGCATCCGGAGAGGCTGGAACGGATGAAAATCAAGTGCCAGGAACTTAAGTTGGACCACAGATCATAGGATCAGTGGTGAGCAAGCTTACATGAGTGAGTCTGTTATCTCTAACAAATATCAAGCCAGATTAGCTGTTCAGGAGAGTAAATGGGTTGGAAAGCCAGGGGGGACTAGGGAGACCTGTTTGTGTGTGTGTGTGTCTGTAAGCAAGACAGCTGGAGGAGTTATCTACTAAAGGGATCAGGAGGTCCCGGGGTATCTGAAGTTCTGGGGTTCTGAGAGAGTCTTGTCTGTATATTGTGTGTCTCTGTGTAGATGGAGAAAAGACAATCCAAGGGCCTGATCCTGGGTAGTCTGAGTGTCTAAGACCAGTTACTGGAAGGGTCTATAGTGCGTGTGCTTGAGCATGTGTTTGCATGTGTAAGTGGGGTTCTGTGGAGTGGGGCAGCACTACAGCAACTGCCTGCGAGCCTTGGAGGCTTTCATGTCCAAGTGCCAGCAACCTAGGAGAAGAAGAATCCAGGGCCACCTACTGGGTAGGCTGCATGCCTAAAGCCAGTTGGCGAAGGATCCATAGCGTGCCTGTGTGTGAATTGATGTATCAGTGAGTGAGGGTGTCTGAAACTAGGAATAGGAGCGGGGCCGCAATCTTCAGGTGCTCATATGTGCAGGTGCCAGCAAATGGGGAGACCACAGATCCAGAGGTCAGCTACTGGAGACCAAATGTTTAAGAACAGTTATTGAAGGGATTCATTTTATATATAAATGCATATATATTTCCCACTAACAGACCTTCACCCTGACCAGTCAGAAAGGGGAGCAGGATGAGGCCGTTGGTGGTGCTGTTTCTGTTTGCATGACTGGTGAGTGTTTCTGTCTGTGTTAATCTTTGTAGCTGGCTGTATATGTGCATGTGTTTGTGTGTGTGCCTATTGGGAATACCCACTCAACCTTGCTATTGGTTGGACCTGGGGACTTGGAGCGACAGCAGCCTTGCTTATGGGAGGTTACTGGATTTAGCAGCCCCTAAAAATATTTTTGTACAAGCCCAGAGAACGCTTTCTCTTTACAGCCCTTTTAGAGAGCATTTGCAATCTTCCTACTTCTTCGTGTTCAAGGCATGATCATATAAGGCAGAACAAATCTAGTAATATTTCAGTTCTTTTCAAGAAGTCTGTTAAGCCAGAGAGCTTTGCTGCTTGGGGCATTCAGCTGCGTAGCAAAGCAGTGTCTCTGAATGTTACCTTTTACCTTACTGCCCTTTGCTTTGTCTACCAATGTACATGAACACCTGGATATATTCAGAATTCAACTGGACAAGGACTTGAGAAACATACTGTAATTTAGCCTGGTCCTGAGAGGGGTGTTGATCAAGATGACCTCTATACCTCCCTTCCAGCTGGTTTCATTGTGTGATCCTATGGTGTGGTCATTCTTAGCCCCAGCTTCCTTATCCCAGAGGTAAAAGGATTCTTTTGTTGTCTTCTCAGTATCAACTTTTTTATTTCAGTGGCTATGGTTTACCTAGACTTGGGTTGTATAATTCCCTCTTGCACCACTCCACTGCTGAGACACTGAGGGCAAGTGTTCTTCAATCCAGAAAGCTGGCCATCTCTGCAATCCAAAAAGCTGTTAGAACATGTCTGCCTACTTGAAAGGTTGTGCAAGGGTCAATCATCTTTGGATGAATTGTCATTCACATTTTGCCTGCAACACAAGCACTGAGCTGTCTTGCTTCAAAGGGTAGGTTAACCAAAATCTGAAAATCATTGACATGCCTACTCTGAACAGCCTGATCTGTGAAAGCAGCTTCCAGCCTCTGCCCACTTGATTGTGATGTTGACATTATAGTACAGTGTAGTCCAAGAGATTGGTTTGTGATGATAGGTATAGACTGGTATTTTTATTTCACCCTTTCTGGACTGCCAAGAACAAAGGACACAGAAATGACAGTGCTGTTTATTCTGAATTTTGTTTGAAGAGTGTAATGAATCTGTTTGACTCTTCTATAAGAAATGTGGATTTTTTAGTTCAGGGAAGAGAAATAAAGAAGGATGTTTCATCAACTACTTTTCTCTTCTTTGAACTAAAATAAGTCTAGTAAGAAATTGGAATCTCAGTCTTCAAAACATACAAGATTAAAGCAGGAATCAAAGAACTGTCATAATTTCGTGTGTTTAAAAGCCTCCAGATTTCTCAGATGCCTTAATTATTCTTTAGTTTTAATCCAGAGTGGAATATTGGTCTGTTGATACCCTGAAGTCACCTCAAATCAGTTGTACTCAGCAACATCATGGACTGGCCTGGGCCTGATCTGGTCTTGTAAGACCCTTGATTTTGAGCAGCATAGGAAAGGTGTAAGCCATTTTTCTTCCAGGTTGGTAAATTCAGGTGCACAGATTGTTGCTATCTGCACTTTAGAGCAGCAGAATACTGGTCTGGTGCAGCACAGTGAGGATGTGGAATGTTACATCAGTACTAGTAACGTGACAAAGTGAAGGCTCATAGCTGTACATTGCTATATAGTCATTCATACAGTTAAATTAGTAGCAAAGTCATGGGTTTGGCCCATGCCAAGTAACCTTATCCTAAACAGTGTCTAGGCATAGGTCATTTGTAGGGTGGACCAAGGACCATTTCTGAGAGATGATATGGATGCAGCCATGCACTTCTGTGGGTTTGGAGGTTTTAGACATGTGGACATGAACCGTAGTGCGTCTGTTGTCCTCAGAATTAGAAAGCAGTTGAACAGCTTGTTAGGTGTATGAGTGTACATGCAGCAGCTAAGTGTGACTGGGGATCTGATTCCAGGCACACAGCCAGTACAAGAGGGAGAAAAAGAAGAAAAGCAGTGAGGGACTTTTGACACTAAGTCACCAAATAAGATTTATGCCCATAACATTCTTGTGTGCTTTTCTTGGTTTGCTAATGCTTTCTGACTGGATTTACTTACTGTGAGAGGGACGGTTCTGTCTGTTGCAGGCTGCCTGTGTCTGTTCAACTGTGAAATACTCATGTGCTTGATAAAGATTACCTTGCCCAGTGATGAGAAGCCGTCTCAAAAATGTACTTCCTGCTAATTGTGGCAGAGCCCAGGCTGTTGAGAAGTCTTTTCTATCTTCTCTCTTCTTTGCTTTCAAACTGTTTATCTGGCTTTCCATGCCCTGGTTAACTTTGTTTTGTTTTGGCTTTGAGCTTCCATGGGATAGTTGCATTATACTTTGTTAAATGGGGGAGACAGACCTGATTGGAAAAAAGGTTCTTTCTTTAATGAAAAATGACCTTGTACATTATTCCAGCATGTCAAAGCCAGGTGTGGGAACTCAGTGGCACGTTACTGCCATAACAGAGTGATCCCCCTGTGCCAGACGGTAGAGTGCATGGGGGAATGCCAAGTCCCTCTGCTGCCAGGATAGCCTAGGGGAAGATTATGCCTTAAGGAACACTGGCCTTTCACAGATGTTGTGCTACTCAGAGGAGGCACTTGAGCTGAAATATCCAAGGGTACCAAACTGCTCAGCGTTTCCTGAGACCTGTTAGGTAAAGGGAGTAGTGATTTAGCTTTAGCCAGTAGAACTTTCCAGTTCTGGCAAAGTATCCAGCCCAGGTATTTTGCACTTTTAAAGCAAGGAACTGCACTGGCTCTTCACAAAGGTCTAAGAAATAAATAATCTCCTGTAGGAATACAGGGACCATCAGTCTGGGGACATCAGTGAAGCCTAAGGTCTGGATAAACTTGCTCACTTGATCATGTCTGGTTTAGGATGAGTCTGGTCTTTCCTTTACACTGATTAATGTGGAATGAATCCCCAGGAGCACTGACAGGGATAGTGAAGTCAGTAATCCATAATTTGGAAATAGAAAATATTGAGGATCTCTCCTGTGTAAGACATAGGCAATTGTATCATTAAACCTCTGCAAAGGGAATGATGAATCCTGTTTGTAAATAAGCTGGATGTTCCTGTTGGGGCTTGGGGTTTTTTGTGTTTGTTTTGGGTGATATTTTTAAACAAAGCAGAAAGGTAGAAAAAATAAAATAAGCAAATAAAAGAGACTTCTCAGAGTTCTAATGAAAAGGAGGCTTTTCAGAGTTCTAAGGAAAAGCAGTTGATTTGTTCAGTATCTATCAACACAAGTAAATACCTATTGGATGGAGACTTTCTTATGCATAGCATAGTATAGCATGCGCTGTTTTTGTCCCTGAACAGAAAACAACATCTCCAAGAGCAGTCAAGGCTAATATTTGCCTGTCATGATTTAACCCCAGCCTAAGCAGCTGCTGGTTCACTCCTTCCCCTCCCCACAGTGGGATGGGGAAGAGAACTGGGAAAAAAAAATTAAAGCCTGTGGGTTGAATAAGAACAGTTTAATAGTTAAAGTACAACATAATACTACTAATGAAAAGGGAAGTAACAAGGAGAGAGACTGAAAACTAAAAGAGAAGAGAAGGCTGTGTGGAGACCTCATAGCTGCCTTCCAGTATCAAAAGGGCTTATAGGGATGCTGGGGAGGGACTCTTCATAAGCGACTGTAGTGATAGGACAAGGGGTAATGGGTTCAAGGTTAAACAGGGGAGGTTTAAATTGGATATAAGGAAGAAATTCTTTCCTGTTAGGGTGGTGAGGCACTGGAATGGGTTGCCCAGGGAGGTTGTGAGTGCTCCATCCCTGGCAGTGTTCAAGGCCAGGCTGGATGAAGCCTTGGGTGGCATGGTTTAGTGTGAGGTGTCCCTGCTTATGGCAGGGGGTTGGAACTGGATGATCTTAAGGTCCTTTCCAACTCTAACTATTCTATGATTCTAAAAGTGGGAGGGAACAAAACCAAAACAAAAAAAACACAAGCAGACAATGGTGATGCTCAATACAATTTCTCAGCACCCGCTGACCAATACCCAGCCTGACCCAACCACTGATTGTTCCCTTCTGGGTAATGCCCCCCCCAGTTTCTATAGTGAGCATGATGTGCTGTGGCATTGAATACCCTTTGGCTAGTTTGGGTCAGGTGTCCTGTCTCTGCTTCCCCTTGGCTTCTTGTGCCCCTCCTCACTGCAGAGCATGAGACTGAAAAGTCCTTGATCAGGGAGGGTAAGCAGTACTGAGCAACAGCTGAACCATCAGTGTGTTATCAGTGTTAGACTAAAGCCAGACCACAGCCCTGTACCAGATGCTGGGAAGAAAAGTACCTCAGGGCACTGTCACCAGTGGTAGATTCAGTAACAATGGAAATGCAGACTAGTCTTAGGAATAAATTAGGCCTGTGAAGTTCTGTATGTACCCTACTCCTGAGCAGTACAGTGAGAAAGATTATTTAATACTGATTATCTGATAAAACTGGGACTCATACACAGGTTTACAGCCTAATGAATGCCCAGCTCCAGAACAAGGTGGATCCATTAAAGGATCAACTAGGTCATCATCCTATACTCCCACAGAATTTGGTTCCAGAGTTGGAAACAAAAGTGTCTTGCCTTGTGTCATTTTTACACCTGCAAATAAAATGAGCAACCATGGTCCTGAGAAGACTGGTGTGCATTCATACATGCATTCTCTCTGTCTCACCCTTTCTTTTCCATAAAGAGGGTGGCCCCCTCTGTACTGCTTGTTATGATAACTCTGCTCTGTGCTGTCAATGTGCTTATGCTTTGCCTGGGGAAGTTTTCATGTGGCCGTGCAACCTGCTAACTATGAGTTATCATGATTTTGTGCCCTGTACCTCCACCTCTATCTTGGGCCTGCTTAATTTACTAGTATGGATGTAGCCTGTTGTATCTCAAAACATGAAGGTACGTTCTGGATGTGTGGAAGCCCTCTACAAGACGTGGCTTTGGGTTGGGTTCTGGGTTGTTTGGGGTTTTTTTTTCAGAGATAATCTTACAAGAGGCAAGTAGAGTTTTAGCCTGACTTGGCAAAGCACAAAGTATTTGTTTGGTTGTTTGTTTGGCTCTCTATTTATTTATCTATTTATTTAAATATAAACAGAAATACTTCTGGATACAACTAGAGAGACCTCAGAGATCGGCTGGACCACGCACCCTTCTGATGGGGTAAGCACTTCCTTTGTGCTCTACTTGACTTCCTCTGTGCAGGGAAGGCGTGCATGCATCTGATGAAGAATGGGAAACGAGCTAGTGAAAAGTGTTTAATGGATTTTGTACACATGAGCAATTCGAACATGGTATGTGGTGCAAAGCCAGATAGGAGGATACTGGGTGGGATGCTGTTGCCACCTCATGGTTTCTCTGCTCACGGAAATTGCTGTCAAAGCCACATCCCTTCTGCACGTTCATGGGGTGCTTGGTCTGCTTCCATGGGTGGTGTTGCTCTTAAGCTCCTCGAAGCGCCCCAGCTAAACTGTGCCTTTGAAGTCTGTGAAGCAGGAAGGCAGGGGTAGATGGGTGCTGCTGTAGGTTCCTGATCCTCGTGGAATGATAACGGTAAAGTCTGTGTGGCCTTCTCTGTAAGTAGGGTTGTTTAATGCTCTTCTGGGGGACAAATCTGCTTTGCAGAGTTTTACTATGACCAGTAATCAGTAGTGTGGGTGTCAGTGATCAGTCAAATTGTGCAGTACCTGAACATATGAGGACTAGATGAATTATGTGTAAAACCATGTTTGGCTTGCCCCGGTTTGCTGGGACACATGCACACAAATTAATATTTCCCTTGTAATTCTATACTTTGCACCCTAACCTCTTTCCTCAGTTGCCACTGGCCAGTTGTGAGCTTTCATTAGAGGCTTAAAGGTAAAGGAACAGACAAAGTTGTGCCACTTCATTTGAGCTCCAGTCTAAATGTGTTTATTTATCCATTCTCTAGGAGTCTGCCTATGCATTCCAAGCATTTTGACACAATCATCATGCAGATTGAGTGTTACTGTTCATAAACCAGACCATAAACCAGTCATGTATGCTGTGAGCCAGGATGTGGAGAGCATTTAAGAGAAGTAGCTGCCTGGTAACCCATGACTGGTGCACTGAGGGGTGTACTTAGTCAGTTCTCTGTAAACCTGCAGTTTAGCTGGCTGAGTTCAGTACTGGATGATGGCTTTTTACCTGCACACCCAGAGCTAGGAAATTGAAGCTTCCTGGGATATAAGACACTACAGGCTTTCTGAAGCTGTCAAAGGGTGGAGGGGAAATAAAATTCATGAGCCCTACAGCCATGGCTCAGGACCAGAAATGTGCATCCATAAGTGAGAGAGATGTATATTTATCTTGCACATGTTGTTACTGACTGTGAGCTCTCTAGAAGATATGAATGTGTAGGTATACTGCAGTCCTCTCTGTATTCTGTCAAGCATCTGAGTTCAGCCTTTTCTCTCTGCTGATCCATGTTGATCCATGTTCCAAGCTTTACTGACTTCCCTGGGAGGTATTTTGTGACCCCAGTTCTTGACCAAGCATGAGATTTCTAATTTCTGCTGGATTTGTGAAGAACAGGAACTGCGAACTCTTGCTGGAATAGCACAGACAAAGTAGCACTGTACTNAAGAACAGGAGAACTCTTGCTGGAATAGCACAGACAAAGTAGCACTGTACTTTGTTCAGTATTGTCTGTATGACTTGGAAGGAAGAGGGGCTCAAATAAGCTGCAATTATCCCATTCTTTTGTTGCTTCAGTAAGAGTGTATGGAAGTCCTTCATAGAACAGATTAAGGTGATCCCAGGAAGCTCCATAAGGCTTCAGAAAGTTCCTATTTTCTGTTGCATGCTTATGGTCAAGCAGAAAAAATGGAGCAGATGTTAGCTTCTCTGATGTCCATCATGTCCTATCACCAAAGGGAGCGGATCCCATTTCTTGCCACCTCCAGTCATAGATTCCCACCCTTCCTTTGCCTCATACCTAAAGATTAGAGGATCACTGGGTGATCCAGATCTTCTTAATCCTTATGTGGAAAGTGATTACTTTTGATATGTGTTATGCATGTTAGTTTTCTATGGTCAATAAAATGTTTTGACTCATTCTATAGCCACAAGCATCATGATGCATTCCAATGTAGGAGATGGTTAGTAGTGGAAAAACAGAAGTATTGTGTTCAGCCACTGTGCAAGGTTTGACAGAAATTGCTGTAACATTTAACTGTACCTTTGGGCTCATCTGTGAATGATACAGCAAGGCTGTAAAACTTCATCCTCAGTCTGACATCATTGTTTAAATCCCAGACAAGCAGAATATTCAAAGCTTCCTGATTTGTAAATGTACATTTTAGCTTGATCAGTTTGTATAGAAACTGTTCTGTTAATAATGATGAAAGACTCCTCTCCACAACCACATAGCTGGAGAGAAAGTGAGAGGCAGGAAATCCACCTTAACAGAGATCAGAGCAACCTCAATTGGCTCCTCCCAGGGCTACCTTAGGAGTGTGATTAGACCATCGTCCAGGGGAGTGAAAGAGACAGGTTCTTTGCATCACTTTGCAGAGTGCTGCTACCTACATGGACCTGAGATTCAGGGGATGCAGGACAGATTTGAATGTTGTATAAAACTTGATGGGAGGATAGTTGCTTGCTCTAAGGTAGGAACCAAAGGCAGGAAAAGGGAGGGAGCAAGCAACGTATGACAGGTTTGCATGAATTATGTTTTCGTTCACAACAGTTCTTACTTGCAAACTTTAACAGTTCTTTACAGGGTCATACTTTGTCTTGTATAGAGTGCTGTGTTACACATGCCACCACCTGGTCCAAGTCTTATTGTAGACATGGCAAGGTGAAAGGAGGGGAAGAAAGCCTGTCCTGTATTTTTGGTGCAGTTGAACACTGAATCCATATTTGTTTTACTATTTCTTCTTCCTTTTCTCTCCCATATATTCAGTGGGATGAGGTAAGTGTCTGGGATGACAAGAAGCGCCTAATCCGAACCTTTCAAGTCTGTAACGTGGCTGAACCAGGTCAGAATAACTGGTTGCGTACTCACTTCATAGAGCGTCGAGGAGCCCACCGAGTCCACGTCCGCCTCCGTTTCTCAGTGAGAGACTGTGCCAGTATGCGCACTGTGGCCTCTTCTTGCAAAGAGACTTTCACACTCTATTACCATCAATCAGAGGCTGACACAGCTTCTCAGGAGTTGCCAGAGTGGCGTGAGGGCCCCTGGACCAAAGTGGATACTATTGCAGCTGATGAAAGCTTTTCCCAAGTGGACAGCACTGGGAAGGTGGTAAAGATGAATGTCAAAGTACGTAGCTTTGGGCCACTCACCAAGCATGGCTTCTACCTGGCCTTCCAGGACTCGGGAGCCTGCATGTCCCTGGTGGCAGTCCAAGTCTTTTTCTACAAGTGCCCAGCTGTGGTGAAAGGATTTGCCTCCTTCCCTGAAACTTTTGCTGGAGGAGAGAGGACCTCGTTGGTGGAGACCCCAGGGACGTGTGTACCAAACGCTGAAGAGACAAGCATGACTGGGTCTATGGGTGTTCGGTTGCACTGCAATGGAGAAGGCGAGTGGATGGTGGCTATTGGACGATGCTCTTGCAAGGCTGGCTACCAGCCTGTTGACGATGAACGAGCTTGCCAAGGTGAGAGACCCTTTTCCCCACCTCTTAGGCAGCCACCTTGTTAGTTCTCTGTGTTAGGAGTAGTTGGCATTTGCCAAGTTTGCAGAGCTAGGAGATGAAGTAATTTTTCACCAAGGACACTTGCTAGCACCCTCTTCTGACACTTCTAGCACCTCAGATGCGTTGGAGTGACCACTTTGTGCTAAGAACACACCTAGAAATTACACTCAGGGCCTTATTTCAAGCTGCCACCAGAGACAGCCTGTCAGGTTACATGTACAGAATTGGTAGGAGTTGTAACTAACAATATTTAGATCTGACATAGTTCCACTTCTTTACTAATAGGCAACAGCATTAGGGAGGAGATGCCACATGGAACAAAGCTGAGCCCAGAGCTAATAATAAACTCTACTGTCCTGACTAGTTTTGGGCCTTTTGCCAATGCTGTTGGAACTGGTGATAAAAACAGAAGTAAAAGGGAAATGGTAGCAGCCTGGTCATGGGACAGGGAATGTGCAGCAGGGATCTATGAGCCTGGCTCAGTAAGAAAAAACAGACATAATGGTATTATCATTACCTCTAACATCCTTTCTGCCCTGGGGCCCATAGTGTTTTCTGTAAAATGATTGTAGAAAGAAGCAGAGTAAATTGCATANGTGCTGTTGGAACTGGTGATAAAAACAGAAGTAAAAGGGAAATGGTAGCAGCCTGGTCATGGGGCAGGGAATGTGCAGCAGGGATCTATGAGCCTGGCTCAGTAAGAAAAAACAGACATAATGGTTATTATCATTACCTCTAACATCCTTTCTGCCCTGGGGCCCATAGTGTTTTCTGTAAAATGATTGTAGAAAGAAGCAGAGTAAATTGCATATCACTCAGTAATGGTATTGGGCCAAATGGTAGCCAAACACTGGACACCCAGTCTAATGTCATGACTGTGAAGCTTAAGACAGTCCGTTAGACCAACCTGCTTATGTTGGTTATATAATTTTATGTGTAATGTTCTTCCGGTACTTCCTTGGTTTTCATTTGTGTCTACTCAAGCTCTCTCAGCAATGTAAAATGTTGCTGCATCACACTTAGTACTCCAAAAAAAAAAATAAATGTGATGTGGAACCAAGGTTTGGCTGCAGATACACTTTTAAAATTGGATTGTAATTTATTCAAGTAACAGTTTGGCTGGGATGTTGGGAGTACAAGCTATTCTGGTTAACTCCAAGTGCAAATGCCAGGGATAGTAAATGGTTGTCAATACATTGCCTTTCTATTCTATTTCATCAAGTGATTGGGGTCATACAAAATAACTTTATTAAGGTACCATTCATTGTGCTGGACTGGAGACCTATAAAGCAATTAAAATTGGTAAGTGCTTTTTATTTGTTTAAGCTTTGAGAATGATTAAAATGTGTGTGCCTTTTTATCCTGCTCATCGTATATTCATACAGTGCTGCCCCTGACAGTGAAGCTCAGACAGGTGCAGAGCAGCTCTATATGGCACTAGCTTTGTTGTCTGAATCAACAGCATGACTAGTTCATGATCCAGATAAACTGCAAGTCAATAATTTAGATAGTAGGCTTAAGCCCTCAAAAGACATGGAGATTATGCTTGGCAAATAAAAGCAGGGACTTTTAGAAAATACAGCTTCTGGTTTTTGTAGCATTCAATGATAGGCGATATTCTCTTGCAGTCCCATCATCACAGAAGCTGGAAGTAGATGAAAATGGTAAATATTTTAAGGAATAACTGAAATAATGATAGTGAATCAAATGACAAAGCACTGTTCCCATTGTTTACTTCCTGAGATTCTATGAGCAGCTTAGAACAGAAGACAAGAATATAATGAACCTTAATGTCAGAAGGTAGACTTTTCTCTTTGTGTTTCTCACAAACTCCTCTAGCTTGATCACTGGTCCTGATATTTTCTCCTGCTACCAATACTTTGCTGTCCAGTTTGAATGGAGCCATGCTCAGCTCATTCCTTTGCTTGGTGTTTCTTCACATGGAGTCCTTTTCAGGACTTCGGTATTTTCTCCCTTCCTAAGATCAGAAGCACACTGTGATACAGAGTTGCTACAGTGTTCTATATGAAATACAGAACAAAAGCAATAGCCCAAGGGCAGTCTTCTACTGATGATCCTGCAGAGAGGTCTTCTTAGTAAGACTGAAGAATGCACCAAGGATGGGAAGGAGAAGCAAGCTTCCTTCTTACACTTTAGTAGAAGAGTGTGTGGGCATTGCCTTCCCCCTCACCATATGGAAGCCTGTGGAATCCTCCATTGACCAGCTGTTACCTCTTTATTTTGAGCAAAGAATCTGACAAAAAACATTCTCAGCAGATAGAAATCCTTTTATTTTTTTTCCCTGCCCCCTACCATGAGTTAAGATACTTTTGTTTCATAAGACCACCTGCTGCTTCTTACTGTATGGCAAATTCCTCCAGCTACATAGAACGCTGAAACAGCATCCTTTAGTAAGCCCTTGAGGTGGTGTGTATGGGATTCACTTTTGCCTGAATGAAGTCTACCTGGATAAAGGTAGACTTGTTCTTACACTGAACAGTCAGAAAGTAGAATGGCAATTTACAGAGTAAAAAGGAAGGTTGGTTTTCTTTCTGTACATGTATACACACATGGTGCCTTGCCTTGAAAGGTTTCCTGCAACTCTTCCACATAGAGGGCCCGAAATAGAACATTTTGGGTGATTATGCTGTCCTAGGGTAAGGGTTCCCAAAATTCTGGAGTGATTGGCTGTTCTCCCAGATCTTCTCTCAGATCAACAGGTTCATTATTGAGAACAGTTGTTCCTGGTTTCTATCCCCACAAATCATTTTGCAATACAACGTGTTTCTTGGGATTCACTGCCCACTGCTTTTCATTGCCTTTTAGCTAAAAGTCACATGGGATGTAAATTACCAGATGTGTTTTGAAACTAATACTGAGAATTCATGACTGAAATGTGTGGGGAAATATTTCAGAAATGACTGTAGGGAGAAAAAGAGAGAAAAGACTGCTCGATAAACTGCTGAGCTGGCTTCCAAATGAAGAAGGTGAGCTGTTAGCTTGAAACCTCACTGAAATAGAACTATTATTTTAATAATCTGAAGTTAATATTTTCTTCTGTCTTTCAAGTCCAAATACAAAGTAATTCCAAGTCAGTTCCACCAGTCAAGTTCCACGTCTATTTTTCTCCATGGTAATATCCAATATGATGCTTTTCCCACATTGCTGTAAATGTGCCAATACTGTATCAGCATACCCCTGCATCTGCAGTTACCCTCCAGCTACAGCACACAGCTGTCTGAGGGCTCATTTATCCCACAAGAATACTGCATGATTATTTCTGTATTATTAAAAGACGTCTTTTCCTCACCAGCCTGCATAAACTTTTTTCAGTGTGTGAGGCTAAGGAAGTGTTAAGATTTGTGTTAAAGCATAAGCTTCAGTAGTCTGCTAAAAATGTGCATATACTATTGCACATGCATATATATATATATGCAGACCCCCTCCCCCCCAGCAAGACCCAAACAAAACACAATAATCTCTTCTCAGATTTTAAGCACTTAGAAGATGCTCCTTTAATAGTTTACATTTCAGGGATCTGTGGAAGTCATCCACTTCAACCCCATGCTCAAAGCAGGACCAAATTGGGTTATGTCACTCAGAGCTTATTCTAGTCTAGTTTTCGTTATTCCTAAAGATGAAGATTCCACAATGTCCTTGGGCAACTGTTCAGTGTTTGATGACACATTTTCTTTATCCAATATTGATGGAGATTGTAATAAGATGTAATCAGAGATTATTGCAACTTGTGTCTGTTGTCTCATGTTCTATCACCTTGTGCCTACACCTTCTTCATATCCTCCCGTTAGGTGGACGCTGGCAAACACAGGCAGCACAGGGGTGAGTGTGTAAGGGGGAGCTAAGGAAAATTGGGTCAACATGTCTGAGATGAGCTGTGCCCAGCTGAATGTTGCGGCATCCTGACACTGTGCCAGGGTATGAAATATGACTGCGACAAGCTGAGAGGACAGCGCTTGTGCACTCCGAGCTCTGCCTTCTCCCTTCATAATAACCTTGGCTTGAGGGGAAGTGGCAGCTTGCTCTGCACCCTGAGGTGTCAGCTCTGCAATCCTCTGTTCTTGCATTAGATGCTGTGAATCAATGAGAGCTAAATCTGTGTTTCAGTAGTGGTGCCTGGAAGATGATCAAGTCATAGTACCCCCAGTCACACACCACGGCCTGTGGTTTAGCTGGTGTTTCGTGAGAAGTTGTTCTGAAGGCACACAGTGGAGGTGTTTCTGGAGGAGCTGTTCTTGTAGCTTTCTCTGGGATGGTCCTGAAATGATAGTGTTCACTAAAGAAAAATAGCGGGCTTGTTTCAGCTTGGGTATTTACTATGACTGTCTCCAATGGGTACAGTAGTCATCTGCAGAGGTTGTAGGACCACAGCAAGCGGATACGATGTCATGGGGTGCAATAAGAAGGGAATGTGAAGTACATGAAAACTAAGAAATCCTAAGGTGTGAAAAAAAGGATCATTCAGAAACAAATGGGGTATAGATTCTGCCTCTGTGTGGAAAGACAGCCCTAGGCTCACTGTTAACTGCTAGAATAAAAGGAAGTGTCTTTTGCCTATGTAGATTGTCAGGGGATTTTTTTTCTCTTTCCTCCCAAGTTGACCTTTGATATGCTTTTTATAGAGTGACTGGACTGAGGCAATGCCAGGAAAACCTCCATGTCATGGGAACAATTATCATTGCCATCTATGGGCTACAGTCCCGAGTGCCGTGAGCTAGTGTATTTTAGGCAATTTTGGAAAGGGATAAAGGTGCTTGTGAATGTAAGCAGCTCCCTGACCTGATGCAGAGACATGGGTGAGGGTTTAGGAGGAAGCAGAAGGTGTGTGATAGCTTCAGTCCCTGGCCATGGAGGTTATTCTTTAGCCACATGGAGGTCAGGTAGTGTCCACTGTAGTCAGTCCACCCTGCAAATGTAAAATATACGTAATTACTAATTTTAGGTCTTTTTTCTGGATTGTTTTTTTTTTAACCATCTTTTCATTAGGAAGTTAATTCAGCATCTACATCTTTGCCAAACCTTGAATACTCCCATACTGTTCATAAGTGACTATTTTTCATTTTCTTTCCATGTAGGATGTATTTCCGTCCTTGTTTCAGCCTTTTGCATAGGCATTCTCCTATGCATTTGCAGATTAAGTTTGACTAAATTGGAGTCCTTCATCCATTATTGGGAAGTTTCCAGACCTATAGGAAAAGAATAGGACTGGCAATCCTAGAGCCTGCTCCTAATTTTGATGCAAAATCAGCCATGGTAGCTTGTATTACTTTAAACAATAAAACTGTTGAAGGCAGCATAAAAAAACAAAGTGCATTTTTGTGGCTCTGTTGGGTGGGGAGAAGGAGGTGTGGATAATGCCTGTAACTGTTTGACTGTTTCCAGACGTGACGATGCTAGGATGCTCTTTGGCTTCTCCACCGTTTAAGTTCTTTGAGCGAGTAATGAGAAGACAGTTTCAGATGGCCAGAGCTGTCTCTGGACTGGTTCTCTTTCATCTACCTGTGAATCAGTTTAAGCACTTGTTCTATAGAATAAACTGTTTTGAAATTGCAACTTTAACAACACATGCTCCATAAAGCAACAAAACCTGTAGTAGCTACTCTGTGTAATAACCTTTGCCTACAGCAGCAGCACGAGTTACATGTAAATAAGATTGCATTATTTCTGAAATCTGAATTAATGCGTTTCCTGCTTCTGCCTCTGATTTTCCTTCTTTTAGCCTGTCCCCTTGGCTTCTTTAAAGTATCTGTGGGAGATGACCCCTGCCATCAATGCCCTGACCACAGCCACGCTCCACTGCCAGGTTCCAGTGAATGTGTATGTCAGAACCGTTACTATCGATCTGCTTCAGACAATTCTGATGCTCCCTGCACTGGTAAGTATTTGGATGGGGTGTCTGAAATCACAAAGAGCAGTTAATGAAAGAGAATGTGCCTGACCCATTCAGGAGAGTTGCAGTTCACCTCTTCTCATGGCCTCTGAAATAACCCAAAACTGCCCTTTGCTTCTCCAGTTGACTACAGGGTATGGCCACTCACTGAATGCAGACAAGAAGGCAGAAGCGTTCCCAATATGCTTTTTACGATGTGGATACATTGGTGAAACTGTGTTTTGAGAACACTGGGGTGTTGCAAGCCTAGATGCTCAGAAATTTGAAAATGTCAGCTTTTAGATGACTCATATAATCTTAATTAAGCCGACTGCAAATATGCATAAGGAGTTACTTTTAATGAAGGAATAATGTACTCATTTCTCATGAAATGCAAATTAATTTCATGCATGGGGGTAAATACTGTTTGTTGAAGGAGTTAACCAGCATTTTCTTCCCTTTTTCACTGAAAATGTGTGTGTCATGGTTTCAGCTCAAACCATGACAATGTGAAAACCACATTTCCTGCACAGAATTTGAATTCTACAGATTTCATTTATGGGGAAATAGTTTTTTTCGTTGGCTTCTCTGTGGTTCCCATCGGTTACAACTTTTCACAGTCATTGATTATGAATATTAATAGGCCAAGAAAAAATAATTAGATGCAGAAAATGAAATAAGTGATTAGCACTCAAAAATAGAATTCCACTAATATGTGAAACATCACCCTTGAATTTTGTGGAAGTGACAGGAAAAAACAATTACTTTCTAAAGCAATTTGCAAACACTTTATGACTCTGAAATTAAACACTCAGAAACACAGATTGCTTCTGTAAACCCTTGCTTCCTATACCTCACAGAATCCATCTGTAGCAGCATTAAGCATCCTTTGCATTGGCTGTGATAAGACTCCTTAAGGAAACTAGTATGTGATCATGCAGTTAAATACTATACCACAGCGTAAATGCTGAGTGGCCCAGTTAAGATCACAAAAGACATTTCTGACATTTCCTGATGTACAAATATGTCATCTTGTCAGTAATACATTTTTTAAACAGTCTTCTGTGTGTCTGATGCACTCAAATGCGCCAGCAATTAATCCAATTGCATCTGGAGAGATCCCCCAGAAAGACCTCATGCACCTGTACCTAGTACAGGGTGTCAGCTTTAGACAAAGAAAAGGCTTTGCCCATAGTTTTCATTGATATTCCTTGACAAAAGAGTAATTGTGGGAATGAGGATTCTTGTAGTTCATTACAGCCTTTGGAGGGAAATGTTCTGTAAATCATGTTTCCCTTGCCCCTCTCTGTTACTAAACTCAGCTCTCTGTCCCTTCCAGTCTTGCTCTGTGTCTACGTCCAGGTTTAGCAACATAACACAGTTGCTTATGTTTATCTGTCATAGCTTTTCACTCCCTAGCACCAGCATTTTGTCCCATTCTCGTCCCCACACCATCTTCTCACACTCTGCAGTTTCTTCCTTCTCTTCACTATTCTTATGCCAGCAGAAGTGTTGGATGCACAGAATGAGTGGGTTTTTAGCTGTTAAGAATCTGCTCCCAGTGCCATTTAGGAACCTGGCTGGCAGCAGGGAACAGTCATAGGGAGCTAGTGATGAACTACAATAGATGGAACAAGCTAACTGAAGACTGAGAGAGTCCATTACTCGCTCAAAGGAGAGAAATAGAGGTCTTCGTAAGGACAATACTAAGCTTGTGCAAAACTTCCAATTTCAAAGGCTTGCAGTTTCCCTAAACACTGGCTGTTCTTCTAGGAAAAAATAAAAGACACACCCTGGAAACAAAGACCCTTCTTGTTGATTTTGTTTCTCTAAAATGCCATAGTACCGTGTTTCCTCTGTGTATATTTGATGTAGCGATGAATGTGTTTTTCTTGGCCTCGTTCAGAGAAATAGCTAGAGAAGAGTAAGAATAAGAAGAAAAAGCAACTTGTTTGTCTGTTCTTTCCCCTCTGCTTTGTCTTGGCCTCTCCCATTCTTTCATAGGATTTTGATCTTTCATTCTGTCTTCTAGGCATCCCCTCTGCTCCTCGTGACCTTAGCTATGAAATTGTTGGCTCCAGCGTGCTCCTGACCTGGCGTCTCCCAAAGGACTTGGGTGGCCGCAAGGATGTTTTCTTCAATGTCATCTGTAAAGTATGCCCAACAGGGTCCTCAGGGCCATGCTTGCGCTGTGCGGACAACATACAGTTTGAACCACGTCAAGCAGGCCTGACAGAAAGTCGCGTGCAAGTTTCCAACCTCTTGGCCCGTGTGCAGTACACCTTTGAGATCCAGGCTGTCAACTTGGTGACTGAATTGAGTTCAGAAGCACCCCACTATGCCACCATCAATGTTAGCACCAGCCAGTCAGGTGAGGCGAACCCTGCATCTGAGTCCCAAAATTTCATCCGCTTCTGTCTCTGATTTGATCTTTGGAATCCCAGAGCTTTGTCTTCTTACTTATGTGCTGTGCCCTTTTTTATCTTGCCCTGCTAGTTCCATGATTCCACTTCTGCCCTTCTCTGAATAGGCTGTCCTTTCTTCCCTCTTGCCAGAAGAACTGAGTTTAGCAGCTGATGTTGGTGTATATGGGGAAGAATAGCTGGGGCAGAAGCTGCCCTGGAGAAGATGGCAATAGGAGATGTAGGTCAGAGAAAGTATGTTACTTCATGGTGCAAGAGAAGGTGACACTATCAGGGTTTGATGGGAATTTTTGTGAGCATCAGCTTGCCACAGCAGCTCTTAGGGAGCATTTCTTCATTTCCTCTTCACCTTCTGTGTCTCCTACCCTTCTCCACCTCATCTTCTTCAGTCTGTGTAGCATTTTTCACCTCCTTTCTGTTTTGAGATGCTTCCTTTCTAGCTCCTATTCACCATCTTCCATTCTCCTCATTTCAGTTCCTATTCTAGTGCACAATACTAGTGGTATTAAGTGTTACATCAAAACTGTCTACCTTTGCCTTGCTGCGCATCATAGTAAGGAAGTGGAAAACAGAGAGACAGAAGGGCGCTGTCTTAAGGTGAAGATACAGTTACAGATAGGCACTGTGTGACAAGAAAGAATGTGTACAATGATATTTACTAATCACCTAAATATACATGACCCTGGGAGGGCATACATGAATACTGTGCAGTCTTGTGGGTCATAAAAGTATATGAAAGTACAGCTTTTACAGCTCCTGGAGAGGTGTAAAATGGAATTTTGACAAAGGATCCAGGGGCAGAATCATCATTGCTATTTTACTGAAATTGGTCTGGGTTCTTCTACATGCCATGTATTGTCTTCTACCTTGTACTTGCTTTTTCAACTTTGCTGTTCATGTAAGTGGTCTTGGAATATTATTCTCCTTTCAATAGGAAACAGAGATGGTTTTAATGTTGGGTTTTTTGCCTTTTACATGGTAGAAATATTTAAATGTGTTGTACAGTTGTATCAGAGGTGTCGTGATCCTTCTAACTGGGAACTAAACCACATGGACGACTAAACTAAAATACTAATGGCTTGTGTGGGCAGTTGAAGGAAAGGGAGAAGTTAAAGAGTTGAAGAGTAGGTCACACTGATGGATAGCATAAAGAAGGCCTTACATATATATATATATATATATATATATATATGGAGGGAGGTGAAGAACAGCATCAATCAAATCCTGATTTTCTGTAAATAGCATATGCCAGGACTGGAGCTGGAGAGATCCACGTGCATACAGGCATACAGTTCTGCTACATGTCAACAATAAGAGAATGGGCATATGTTGTTCTTTACAAGCATGTATAAACTAGTCTGGAGAGGAATTGTACACAGCTTGCTTAATAGAATATAATGAGGGGTAATGTGAAGAGGAGGAGAAAGGGGGGGAATAATTTGAACTGACAGAAAATGTCTGTAAACATTTAAGAGATGTGTAAATGTTAAACTCAAAACAAATCCCTAAGGAAATTCCACAGTGCAGTTGTAGACACTCCTGCAAAAACGGGCTTCAGCAAAGCTCAAGGGAAATGCTGCAAAACCAGATGTGGCATCATAATCTTGGTTAAATCACATCTTGTCATTTCTGCTACTATACTATGAAAAGGAAAAGAATATATATGGACCCCAGTAATTTCCTACTATTAGCAGATACCGGGGTTTGATATCCCTTTCTTGCTTTTGGAATGTTATCTGACAGTCACAGTGCAGCAGAGCATGTATAGGATAACTGGTCCCCTTAAGAGGCTGGCTGCAAATAGGTGATCAGTTTTTCTTTACAGCAAAAAGATATGGCTGAGTGATTTGTATGGTAATTCCAGGCAGTTCCTTTGTCTTCTGCTAGAGACCTATTGGATCCTAAAGAATTCCCTTTCTTCATGCTTCTCATCTCACCCTTCTTCATGTGTATGTGGCATAATTTGAGTAGCTGTTTCTTTCTCATGCCCGGAATCACCAAATCTACCCTCTTCTTTCAGTGTCTCTGGGTGTGCTGGGTGTCTAAGGTATCTTGTGAACTGAAGTAGTTTCAGGGGAGGCCAACACACACAGCAATGTGTGCTGAATGGCTTCTTCTTATGTTTGGGTTTTTTTGTTCTCCTTGCTCTTCCTCAAGATCATTAGGAGTGAGCTTGAGATGAGGTGGCCTAAATTCATACTGACAGCTCATACTAACAAGGCCCTTTTTCCTCCATCACGTGGCCTGTCTCATCCATGTCCCCTCCTATCCCTTTAGCAACTTTGCACTTTAGCATGGCTTATTGTTGTTGTAATACATTATTATTATTACTATTATTATTATAATACAAGCAGAGACGGTCATTTCAGGATCTTAAGTTCTGAAAGAGACTACGAGGGGACAGGAAGGCATGGAGGTATAAAAAAGGCAGCCTAGAGAAGGATAAGCTTTCAGAATAAATAGCCATAGCAAATTTTTTCTCTCCATTAAATTAAGGTGATCAAAGACCCTCCAGCCCTGGCAGCTTCTGAATATTCTGCATATTCATACATTAGTCAGAGTTCTCTCAGTTCTTCCAGTTGCTAATCCAAAAAATCCTCCTCCCTACTCTCTGCCCCTTTGTTAGAGGTATCTTAGGCTGTGCTGGAACTGTGCTACTTTTTTCCATGCTACTTATTCACCCTCCATCTTTGTCTTCAAAACACTGTTCATCTAAGGTTGGCTTATCCTTAAAAACAGTCTGCTAGCCCTGCTTCAAAGTATGATAGCATCCTTTGGTTATACAATCATATTTTCCTGTGGTAGCCTGATTATCATGTTCCTACTCTTCCGTGAGTATGTATCTGAAGAAAGAATTAGAAAGGCTGTCATGAAAAACATCCTTTAATATATTAGCACTTAACTTTCTGTAGCAAAAAGCATCTGAAACCCATTTGGATAGTGATGATAAAATCTGTTTGGATAGTAATAGTATGACATGGAAATTACCAGAAGAAAAAAACCATCCAGAGATGAGGCAAGAGAAAAGGGCATTGCTTTCAACTCAGGTTTGAAGTCTTGTGGGTGAGTAACTAGAGAAGCGTCAGGATATACAGAAAGATATTGGGAGGCTGCTCCAGATAACATGAACTGCATGAGGAAAAGCTATTATGTAACTGTAGTGGAGTTTTGCTTCTTCACAGAGGAGAAGCTGATGCAAAGCAAAGAGCTGAATATCCAACCACATTATTAAAAAAAGCCCTAGCAAAAAATGTAATCATTCCAGTATCTGAAGGGGGCATAGAGGGGAGGGGCTCTTCATTAGGGACTGTAGTGACAGGACAAGGGGTAACAGGTTAAAACTTAAACAGGAGAGGTTTAGATTGGATATAAGGAAGAAATTCTTTCCTGTTAGGGTGGTGAGGCACTGGAACGGATTGGCCAGAAAAGCTGTGAATGCTCCATCAATGGCAGTATTCAAGGCCAGGTTAGAAGAAGCCTTGGGTGGCATGGTTTAGTGTGAGGTGTCCCTGCTTATGGCAGGGGGTTGGAACTGGATGATCTTAACGTCTTTTCCAACCCTAACTGTTCTATGATTCTATGATTATTTTAAGATGTTTAAGTGTGTCTCAGGGTAAACAAACATCTCCTTGCATGTCTCGGGACAGAAGTCAGGTTTTCATTTGAAAAACTGTGAAAAAGCTTCCTCTGTGCACATCTGTAACTGCATGTCCATTTTTTTTTCCCCTACGCCTTCCACTGAAGCATGTAGTAATGTCTGTTGCCAGGGGCACGCGGCTGAACTTATTCATTCAGGCATTTGTTACATTCCTAGAAAGAAGAGGCAGAGATAAAGGCAGCAGAGACTCAAATGTTGGAGCAAATCNTCCCCTACGCCTTCCACTGAAGCATGTAGTAATGTCTGTTGCCAGAGGCACGCGGCTGAACTTATTCATTCAGGCATTTGTTACATTCCTAGAAAGAAGAGGCAGAGATAAAGGCAGCAGAGACTCAAATGTTGGAGCAAATCTGTGCAGACTTTTAAAAGCAAGTAGATTTCTTTCTTTTTAACTGGATCCAGACATTACAAGAGCTAATGGAGATAGGTGACAATAAAGATTTTGTGACCGGATTGCCTTGTACCTGTGAAGAGGTATAGAGCAGCCCTCTACATCACTTGTGTTTAGAGCAGTGAACAGCAAAATCTGGCAATACCAAACATCTGTTGAACTGCCAAAATGACAGCTAGACAGGCTGAAGGCTTGTGTAAGACACTGAATGGGGACAAGGACAGTTATGGATAGTGCTAGGAAATTTAAGAGGACCTGATATAAGATTTTCAGGTGAAGTGGTGTGAGAAGCGGAAAAGAATTAGATGCCAAGTATGATTGTGAGATTACAAAGGGAAATGGATAAATTGCTTGAAGATGTTTGCTTTCCCAAAGAGAAACAAAGGAGTCCGGTAGACTGGTTGTCAAAAGCAGGGTCACAGGCAAGGCGTTTTCGTGACCAGAGGAGGAAAAGAATAAAAAGAGCTGTTAAAAGCTACATATTATTATGTTATACCAAGCTAAAACCAGCAGGTAAAGAAAGTGGAGTGTGACCTCTGTTCATTGTTCTCTGAATGAACTACATTACTTTTTAAGGTGACAAGCTGTTTGCTTATTTCTGATCTAATTGCCAGCCCTGAGCACGCACTGAAGGTCCCTAAGAATTTAACTGTATAGTTTTCTTCTTACATAGGAGCAACAAATATACTCTTAAGGTTTAATTTGTCCCTTAATGACATATGTTAACTTTACTGCCTTCAGTGGATTTGCCCAGTTATGATTGTGACTTAATAAAGCTGTTTATGGCCACACCACAAGAAGAAACTATTCCAGTTTCTGTTTTTACTGTGCCCTGTCTGCACCATGAGCACAAGATGAATGTGCTTGTTTTCACATTTCAGGTTTCCGCAGCTGTTTAAATGAAGACAGAAATGTTTTGGGAACGTAAAATTAGGAGGTGCATAGTAAGACATGGAGCCTTGTGGCATAAAAGATTTTTTCCAGTGGAGCTGAGGGGCAGCTTTTCGTTGCATGGCATCTCCCTTCCTGCTCTGAGGACATTTTTAAGAAGAAATAAGTACTTCAGGAAAGGGCCTGCTATTAAACATGTACTTTTGTTGTCTTCAGAACATGTGAATGGTGACTTTAGGAGGATGAAAGAAATGAAAAGCAAAACTACCCCAGATAGAGTTTCAGGTTAGTGAGAAGTAACGTCAGTTACACAACTCTCAAAGTCTTGAACTGAACAACTTCACACTTTTAGAATGGCCAACCCAAAGATTTCTAAAATTGGTAGACACAAGTTCTTGCTTGCTTTCTGGTTTAGTTCATGCTTCCACAGCCCTCTTTTATGTTTGATGTCCAGATCCTTGCTTTCTACATAAAGGAATGTTGGCATTTTCACACAGTAATTAGTATCTGACGCAGACTATAGGCATTTAGTATCGTAATGGGATCAAGTCGAGAGAACTAACAGCTCCATCTGGGTAGTTTACCAAGCTGTTTTGTTCACCAAAAGAGCAGACATAAAAACTATATGTAAAGCTTCCACACATGCACACTTAACAGTGACCTTTAGGTGGTGGTTCCAGGTAGTAGTGCTAGTTAGAAGCCTATTCAGATTGGAATTCTTTGGTTCAGTGGCCCACAAAGGGAGTGGGAGTCTCAAACACAGCAGTAGTTTTGATATCTAGGCAACAGTCCTGACAGGGATTGGCCTGAGGTTCCAGGAGGTACTCGGAACACAAGGCTGCAAACAGGCTGTGACAATGAGATAATGATTTCATTCTCGATGGTCTGGGACTCAACTGGAACCACTGAACTGAGGAATGCTTCAAAGCCTGTTCCTTAACGCATTAGTGTTCTCATCTGCCTCCATCTTCTGTTTTGCAACTGTGATCTGGTAATGAAAAGCCTCCATTACTCTGATAGTCCAGATTTTTTTCCTGAGGCAAAGAATTGTAATCTGGGGGAGAAGGAGAAGAGAAGGAATGTGCTCTGCTTTTGCTCTGACCACTGTCACATTGTTTGCCCGAGAATTATCCTAGAACAAGGCAGTGGCACTGAACACCTTGTCATCTTGCATTTAAAAATTACAAATTTGAAGATCGGAATAATGTTCCAGCTACAGTCGAGGTAACTTCATCATTCCTGTGCATGACCTGTTGGATGCGGGTTATTTTCATTTCTGTCTGCCCAACTTGTCAGTGACTGTATCTCCCAGTAGAGTAGAATTGTGCCTGCATTTCTTCTGATTATTTTGCAAAGTACTTCGTAATGAAGTACTCATGAAGTTCAACCATGCCAAGTGCAAAGTCCTACACCTGGGTCAGACCAATCCCAACCACAGCTACAGGTTGGGCAGAGAGGAGATTCAGAGCAGCCCTGTGGAGAAGGACTTGGGGGTGGTCGATGAGAACATGAACATGAGCCGGCTGCAGTGTGCGCTTGCAGCCCAGAAAGCAACCGTATCCTGGGCTGCATCCAAAGGAGCGTGACCAGCAGGTTGAGGGAGGTGATCCTGCCCCTCTGCTCTGCTCTTGTGAGACCTCACCTGGAGGGAGCATTGTGTGCAGTTCTGGTGTCCTCAACATAAAAAAGACATGGAGCTGTTGGAACAAGTCCAGCTGCATAACGAATATGCAATTATAATTCATTGTTAAATGTATATCTTTGCAATATCTCTTTCCTTTTTTTTATTCCAGTCCCCTCTGCCGTCCCTATGATGCATCAGGTGAGTCGTACTACCAATAGCATCACACTATCGTGGCCTCAGCCAGACCAGCCCAATGGGATCATCCTGGATTACCAGCTACGCTACTTTGACAAGGTGAGCAGAAAGTTGATGCAGTGCTGATTATTGTGTAGTTACTATGCAAAAGAGAACAGGGAAATCTTTCAGGATGAATAAGGTGGAGAAAGATGCTTCAATCATGAGGGAGCAAGCTATAGCAAAAGCAGAAGTTTATAGCATATGCTTCATCTAACATCAGTCCATCTGCATTTCCCAACTTAGAACCATAGAGGGAAATATAAAAAAGAGAAGACATTTGTATCTAAGCTAAAAAGCTGTGGCTATCGCCTGGGAAGTTTAACATCACCTCACACAGGTGACAGTGGAAAGAGCTAAAGTTTCCAAATGTGTAAATTGGACTCACTCCAACATTCTGTCTTATGTTTGTGGAGGGAAGTCCTTTGTTCCCATTTACACCTGGACAGACCTCAGAAATTTTGGAAGGAAGAATGCACTCTTTCATTTACTAAGTGGCAGATGTCAGTTACCTGTTTATCTGCTGGAATTAAAGGGTGGCAAATAGAAAGTTGTTCTCCAGTCACGTCTTTCATGACTCCTAATCCAACTGTCTTGAGGGGAAGAGGTACATAGGGCTGCTCAGACAAGCTCACATTCCATATTCTTGATCTTTCTCATAAATATTCTGGTAGGATTGTACAGGGCTATGATTTTTCTAGCAGTACAAAGGGCTGCTATTTGTAGTAAGATGTCTAGCAGCTTCCTGCTTCCATTACATGTTTTGCTCTGGATTCCTCTAGGAGAATAGTTGAGTTTGGAGCTTGCAGAAAGCAAAATTTTCTATTTATATTCTTAGCAAGGAACCACAGGACAAAGTGGTTTTGTCTCTCACTGGTTTAGGTCAGGACCGAGGACCTTTGGCAGAACTTTGTCAGAAGCCCAGGCTTAAGGGAATTAGAAGTATCAGTGAGGAACAAGAAGTGTGAGGAAGTCAGTTCTAGAAGAGAGGTTGTGGTTGGGAGGATTCAAATACTGGAATGACACGGAAACTGGTATTCCTTGATGAGGTGAGTAAGCCATGTGGGCAGAAGTCTCACATTCCATTTTGATCACTGACATTCACAGGCAGAAGATGAGGATAATTCATTCACCCTGACTAGTGAAACCAACATGGCCACCATATCAAATCTGAGCCCAGGAAAGATATATGCCTTCCAAGTACGAGCTAGAACAGCAGTGGGCTATGGGCCATACAGTGGAAAGATGTATTTTCAGACATTAATGGGAGGTAAGTGCTATCTTTTTATGGTCAGATCTGCTTGTGACTCTTTCATTTGTGTCCCTGAGTATATTAGCTTATCCTCTGGAGGACTGCTGCCTAGTCAACTTGTATTTCTGTATATCATAATTTGCATAGGCAAATTTGTTCAAAGAAGCTTCATGCTATCAGAGCATATAGTTTATACTACAGCCATATTCCTTGGTCCTAGTCACTGTTGCCTCTGTGCCTCAGACCAGCAGGACCAGAGTGTGTCAGTAGAACTTCTTTTAGGAGGGTGCTAAAGTACATAGCACTATATACTGCTGTAGTTTGATCTTCAGATGTCACAGGACATCTTACAGCTGAATGCTCTATAAATGTCTTAAAGACAAGTAGGACACTGGACATACACCCAGAAGCTTGCCTTCCAGCAGTATCACCATCCATTCATGCAGAGAGCTACATAATACCTTGTGACACAATTTGGTCTGGATCAAAGCTACTAATGGATGTCATCTACAAGCTGAACTAATAGGGGAGAACGGGATCAAAGCCCAAGTTAGAGCTAGCCTATACTTATATGTCTAGTCAGGTGTCAGCAGACCAGGGCAAGGAAAATTGTATTCAAAGGGAGCACTGGCTTTTTGGAAGGAGGAAGGCAGTCACTGGTGTGATGGAAGGTGCTAAGGGATAACCAAGTCAAGGATTTGCTGAACTGCCAGGACTAGCCTGGGAAGCAAAGGGCTGGTAGGGACGGGTGAGACCTAGTTGAGTAGAAGGGAAACTCTAACAGTTCCTGTCTTCTACATTTGTGTTTGTGTATGCATGTGTCTTCCTTGCTAGGAGAGCGCTCGGAGATGGTCCAGGACCGACTGCCGCTTATCGTGGGCTCAGCACTTGGTGGTCTAGCCTTCTTGGTAATTGCTGCCATTGCCATCCTTGCCATCATCTTCAAGAGGTGAATTCCTTGACCTGCTCATGTGCACTGCAGACAGTGGAACATAGCCCCTGCTACATTACCCAGTCCAAAGGGAAACAGCCTCATCTACATTTATCCAGATGTCCTTGAGATGCCATTTTCTAATTAAGGAAAGATGCTGCCCCATTAGTCCTATCTGAGGAGCCTCTCCTTTGGTAAACTGCTCATGTACTTAGCTAATATTTGATCAGTTAGCAATTTGAACACAAGGGAAGCATTTTAAATCTGGTATTCAGAGGGTATTTAAATGCATCGCTTTCAAGAAGGGACTGTCAATTGCATTTTAGGCAAACAAGTGGAGAAACAAACACTGTAATGAAAGAAGTACTGGTGGGATAAGTATTTAGATCCACTTTTTAGAAGGTGCTTTAACCAAGTCATGTGATGAAATAAAAGATCTGTAAAGCCCCAATGGTTCCATAGAACACTAAGTCATAAAATACAGGTTACAAACAGCAAATACCACTTCCCATTCTGGAAAGAAAGAAGGGCAGATTCGTCAATGTAGAGATGGTCAGTTGTGTTAAAAAAGAAAGGAGGCCAGAAATTTTAAAGAGCAAAAAAAGTAGGAGGTCACTGCTTGTGTAGAGGCACAAAAGTAACCAGTGGGGGTTTTATTGTTTGAAGAAAAGAAACAGGAATTACCCACTCCTTGAATTTACTAAGGTTTGAGCTTAATCCCCTAGATTAGCAGTAATGGATTTCTGTACTTTACTCTGCTCTGCACAAGAGGCACTTACTAACTTTTTTAGCTGGCCTAATAATGTATGAACAACTCAACATGAGAAAGCAACATTTAGTTTTAGTTCTTTTTTGTTCTCTTCCCTTTTCTGTATTTGTTTTCTTTTTCTGTGTATATTCTTTTTAAATATTTTTCTTGCAGGAAAGAAAAGAGCTCTCCAATGTTGTTCTGTTTGAATTGCTGCCTCCTTTTGTAGTTTTCAACTGTTACAAGTACAGTTTCTTGTTACAGCTGGAGATGTGATGTGCACAACTCAATAAGGAGTATATTTTCTAAAGAAAATAACCCAGAATAAGTTAATATTACCAAAACTGTATTGGGGAAAGACATTGATGAGTGTCTGTAAATGTATCTACATAAAAGGAAATACCATAAAAAATAGATTCCTTTATATTTGAAGGATCATGTGCAATAATAAACAATTGTTCAGAAAAAAAGTGGAAATACCAAATTTCTGTTTTAAATGTGTCTTTGAGAAAAGAAGGTTTGAAGGTGTAGGAAATGAGAAGCACCACATGATATGAGTAGTTTATTAAAAGGTTGCATATATGTAGAGTCAAATGCTGTAAATTTAACCTGTTTTTATAACTTGTTGGCACACAGTTTCCAGGCAATATACAATGTAAAACCACCTATTTAGGCAATTTCTTTCCAGAACAGAACAGGTTTTGAAAGTAGAGCTATTGTTTTTGCAATCTTAGTAGAATTTGAAGAGAGAAGCCTGACAAGAATAACACACAGTTACCTGTTGGAATGACAGAATTTGTTATGTTAGTAAATTAACAGTGTTTCTTGATACTCTGTCTTCAGATCCTAATGGAATCAGCAGCTAGAAGGTCTTGTGCTGAAACAGCAAAGCATATGAGTTGACACAAACCCATGCATACAGCAGGGATACTATATGATACTACAGGGTTTGATTTACAGTCTGGTCTAATTAGAAATGGTTGTAAATGAGCATTTTGGGGAAAAATACAAATACTGTTGGGAACAAAGGAAGTGATTTGAAAATGGAAAATACATTTAGAGCAAGCCAAAAATAGGATGAAACTTATAAAACAACTGGATAATGTGGGAAAAAATGCTTGAAACACACACACACAAGAGGAGACTGAAATCTGAGAAGTGCCTCTGCTGAAAAGGACTTATGCTTACTGGAAATTAAATGCATATATGCAATAAATATTACAGTAATAAAGACCATATTTGTTTTGATCTGCACATGCAAAATTCACATCACAGAACAGATTTCTGTCCCTCTGACTTTGTGTGGTTGGTTTTGGGTACCACACTTGCAAAAAGAGTAGTCAAAGTAAATGCTGTCAAGAGACCAGGATTAAAAATAAAGAATCAATCTCTGGGGGAAACGTATACAAATTAAGTATTAAAGTAAATGGTTCTTAGAATGTTTTTGAAGCATCACAGGAGACAGCTTAGATTTGTATTGAAAAGAATAATCTGGGAGGTTGGAACTAGATGATCTTAAGGTCCTTTCCAACCCAGACCATTCTATGATTCTATAAAAGTAAAATGCAAATTTAGTCTGAATAGCAAGAAAACTTCCAAGACAGTAATGTTAAGCTGTATTTTTGTTTTTTCAGGATAGTGCTGTAAGTCCTACCATTTGTCATTATCTAAAGTGGGGATACAGATAGTGGTGTAATAACTACTACATAGAAAACAAGCATGCTGTAGATACAAAGAGATGGGCAGGATCTTAACATCCCTCTTCTATCTCCAAATTCAAGAACTCTCTGAGTCTTGCATGGAGAATTCTACCTCAACATTCCAAGAGACTCTTGTGTGTGTTTTGACTTTCCTTTCCTTTATGTCCTGCAGTAAAAGGCGAGAGACTCCATACACAGACCGCCTGCAGCAGTATATCAGCACACGAGGTAAGTGTTCTTGGGCAACACATGGCAAGGGACTGTTTCTTTTCAGTTTATATTATATTTATATATTCAGTTAATAAAGAAAGACTGTTTCTTTCTTTATTAACACCCATGTCTCTTAGGGTTTGATTGTGGTGATGTTTTGGGCTGTCTCCTCTACTGCAGGACTTGGAGTGAAGTATTACATTGATCCTTCAACCTATGAAGACCCCAATGAAGCTATTCGAGAATTTGCAAAGGAGATTGATGTGTCCTTTATCAAGATTGAGGAGGTCATCGGATCAGGTAGTGTTACAGTCTGCAGATTTTGAAGTGCCTTCCTTGTTTACCTTGAGACTTGGCACACTGATGGCCTGAAGCGGACCCATGAATCCATGGTAAATCAAGTGTCTCAGAGTAGCTTACTTTCAGTTTTACCAAAATGCATTTTAACCTACTTACTACTAGATGTTTTCTCCAAACCAAGTTTAAAACATGCTTTGAAGACTCAGAGCTTCTCATTTGAACTATGAAGGTATAGTCTCCAGTCTGAGCCTTTGCCTTAAGAACTTTACCTGAATCCAAACGGTCCTAGTAACCCTATTTCCAAGAAGTGCCAGCAGTCTTCCACAGTAGAATGCTTTAGTGCACCTGACTAAAGTTCTTTGCTGTGTTTCCTTTATTTGAAGTGTGTTTCTTCCCTCCCTGACAGGAGAATTTGGAGAAGTGTGCTTTGGGCGCCTAAAACACCCAGGGAAGCGTGAATACACAGTAGCTATTAAGACCCTGAAGTCAGGTTACACAGAAGAACAGCGGCGGGAGTTCCTGAGTGAGGCGAGCATCATGGGGCAGTTTGAGCACCCCAATGTCATCCATCTGGAGGGGGTGGTCACCAAAAGCCGACCAGTCATGATTGTCACAGAGTTCATGGAGAATGGATCACTGGATTCCTTCCTCAGGGTACCACAACCAGAGTCTCCCATGACCATTACCTCTTCATCTTGCTGTGTGCCAGTCTCAGATCTGATCATTTTGCCTGTCCTTCCTCTTCACGCTATAAGTCCTCAGTAACCCTCTTCAGGTGCAATAGAAACAATAGCAAATTACGAAAGTAAGTGCTTTTGCGCCAGCATGGCAAAAATATTCCAAAAGATGAGCCATCATATAAAATTTCCTCATTATTTCAAACTTCTCCAGTTCAAATAATGAATGGTAAACAGTGTTAAAGTGTTTCTCTTTGTACACAGTCTTCCGGTCCCTTATGTGCATGCTCCAGAGTTTACCTTTCTAATAATGTTTTTCAAGCTTCATTCCACTGTTTTAAAGTTTCAACATTGTGATGAAGCAACAAAACTTGTGGTTATTTTTAGACTCAGAGTCTCTGGTGCTTTTTCAGTAATGTAAAATAAATACAGACATTTTTGTAGTATAGATGCTTCACTTCTCTTTTTCACTGACTAGTACAGTAATTCAACCACAAATGCTTTGGTAGGTACATTTTGAAGAGCAAGTGAACCCATTGTTTAGAATTATATAGATCTCATTGTAAAGACCTTAAAACAGTAGGAGCAGATTTGTCTACTCCCATTCATTTAGCTGTCTTAGTAGTTAATGAGACCAAGTATGGAATGCTATAGGAGGATATGGCGATGAGATTTGTCTTCAGAAAAAAAGATCACCAGTGCCTGACTTTGTTTGAGGTTCCTTGCTTTGAGCCTGCCCTCCGTTCTTACTTGCTGTCCCTGAACTTTCACATTTTGGCTAAACTCTAGATGCATGTTCACTGCGTTCATGGATCCACCCTGTCTCCTTGCTCTTTGTAAGTCTTCTCTGTTAGCTTTATGCTCCGTGGTCGTAACAGCATGTTTGTCTCCTCACTTGCAGCAGAAGGAGGGACAGTTCAGTGTGTTACAGCTGGTGGGAATGCTACGGGGAATTGCAGCTGGCATGCGCTACCTTTCAGACATGAATTATGTGCATCGTGACCTGGCAGCACGTAACATCTTAGTCAACAGTAACCTTGTGTGCAAGGTGTCAGACTTTGGTTTGTCCCGCTTCCTGGAGGATGATGCTTCAAATCCCACCTACACTGGAGCTCTGGTGAGTTACCACTATGCAGTGAGTCTTTGTGGAATGATGGTGAATAGGACAAACCTCATAACCAGATGCAGGTGTTCTTTCCTCTTCCAAAGCTTCTTAAAGAAAGTATAAAGGACTGAAGGAGAGGTTGAAGTCCTGTACTACCACCCTTTGAGGAAAAAGTTATTGGTTTTCCTCCAGAAAAAAAATCTAGCATAAGTATATTTTTGGGCTTACAAGCAACCATCAAGTGAACTTATTGACTATGAAGTTCTAACATATACATACTAAATAAGCAGTGAGACTATAACAGGCAGGTTAAAACTACAATTTTGCATGCAGAGGATGAACAAGTATGCAGTCACTGAAAAGTGAAACAAGTTTTAGATGTATGGATTTTAAAGAACCAGCACCTGAATAGTATTTTGTCTGGCAGGTCATACCTGCAGTCAGAGAGATCAAGATGGAAAAAGGAAGGAGTTAATTCTAGCCACTGAGTCTATCTGTTCTCAGTGTTGCAGGTTGGGATGGGTTAAATGGCTTTAGATTTCCAAATGATTGTGACTTTCATGAGGATTTTATTATCTGCCACCTTTCAAATGCTGGAAAGAAGAGCTATAAAAGCTAAAAACTACTATATCATGGGATTTGTAGCAGCAAAGAGGCATGACTCTTTTTTCATCTATTTGTCAATAGAACAAGGTGGAAACCTTGAACATCCTTTGAATTTAAACCAACAATGTTTACAAGACAGCATCAACTGGACTGGCACTCCATCATCAGACTTGTGCTACTGGCACCCAATCAGTTCAGATGTCATTTTAACTGGTAGTCCTTACCTTACTAACATTCTGGTTGCTCTCTGCTTTCTAGGGCTGCAAAATCCCCATCCGCTGGACTGCTCCTGAAGCTGTCCAGTATCGAAAGTTCACCTCCTCCAGTGATGTTTGGAGCTATGGCATTGTCATGTGGGAGGTGATGTCGTATGGTGAGAGGCCTTACTGGGACATGTCCAATCAGGATGTAAGTTTGAGAAATGATGAGAACGTGCGTCTGCCCCTCTGTCCTGCACTAATTCAAGTAGAAGAAAGCAATGTACCACCAAGGGATTGTTTCTTTATCTTTTCTTTTCCCAGCTCTGTTCTTTTTTGTTTGTTTTTTTTCTTGTTTTCCCAGCGTTGTTCTTCTTTTCCTGCAGGTGATTAATGCCATTGACCAGGACTATCGCCTGCCACCACCCCCAGACTGCCCAACGATTTTACACCTGCTGATGCTTGACTGCTGGCAGAAGGAGCGGGTACAAAGACCCAAATTTGAGCAGCTAGTCAGTGCCCTAGATAAAATGATCCGCAAACCATCTGCCCTCAAAGCTACTGGCACTGGGAGCAGCAGGTGAGATGAGAATTCAATGCAAAAAATGAAAGGGCTTGTCTTTCAGCAGGCCTGATTCAGGCTGGGTGATGCAGAGCTGTGGGTGCTGAATGTGAGGGGAGATGAATCTCTCGATAAAGTGCACTGCGGATGAATGATTGAGGGATTTTAGGGAATACAGGGGCATATCTGGGTGCAGCTGCACAAAATATTCTGTGATCACACAACACTCTGTGATCAGAAGAGATGATGAAGGAAGATAAGACTTCAGCTTACAGAAGGAAGGAATTCTGTAGATAAGACTAATTAAAACTGCAGAGTCCATCCCATATTTTCCCAACTGCATTTTGCAGCCTGGTGGGACCAGAAGCAAGAGGTCAGCAAAGGAGAAGTCTCTGGGGAGCTTTTAGGGAGCTAAGATTATTTGGATATTGGGCTGATGGTGGAATTACATCCTGCTGGCCTGGAGGGGTTTTCCCCAGTATTATAAAAGTCTCAGTAGAGACAAGCTGGGGGAGGAGAAAAGTGCCTTGTGATGGCCAATTTGCCAAAACCAGCACATAAAGAGAGTTATAGCCTTGGGGCAATTACAGGTGAAGAGAGGGGGAGGAGATGGGGGGGGTTGGAGGGTGCAAATGCTGCATATAAACAGCCCTTTCTTTGGCCTTTTACTGCATGCTTTTATCAGATGGGTGTTGGAGATGGAACAAGACAATCATTGTCTCATAGGTTACTTCCTGATCCAAAGAGTGCATCTGGGAGAGGGGGGGTTAGTCACAGAAGTTAAAGGGTAAAAGGTCTTATCTCTGCCTCAGAAACATCTTCACTGCAACTGTTTGTCCAGCTAACAGGACTAGACCCAGAAAGTGTGGAAAGATCTGAAGCAACAAGAAGAGAGTGTGCCTGAGAGAGTATAAAATGGGAAGAAAGGATCAGTTTCTTGGGTTGGGTTAGTTGTTTTCAGACAGAAAAGGTAGTCTAGAAGCAGGGCATCAAGATGGGGTTTTAGGAATTAGGGCACAAGGAACAAACATTAGCATTTTCCATTCTGTGCTCTTCAGAAGTTGCATTCTCTCCCTGTCATAACTCTTACCTTACTAGTGTTGTCAGCTCATGTTGACAGCTTGGATCTTTAGAACCTGCCTCTTTTACAGACCATCTCAGCCTCTCCTGAGCAACAGTCCTCCAGATTTCCCTTCACTCAGCAACGTCCATGAGTGGTTGGATGCTATCAAGATGGGCCGTTATAAGGAGAATTTTGACCAGGCTGGTCTGATTACATTCGATGTTATATCCCGCATGACTCTGGAGTAAGTATTGGGGCAGAGAGTAGACAGGGAGTTTTCCATGCAGAAAAAGAAAGCAGTCTGAGAAACATTTAGTAGTGGCTATATAGAATATGTACACACAAGATAGGAGAGGGCAGCTAGAGCAAAGTAGCTGCTGTTTTTTACATCTATCTTATTAGAGTCTCTGGACAACCTCCATATCACTGTATATCTGCAGTCTGTTTCTGTAAGCACTAATACTGATCCCATGCATTCTAGAAAACTTATTATGAGTGTTGCAGAGATACTGTTACACCAGAATGCTGATGACATCTGCCAGACTTAATAACCACTTTGAAGATGTGTAGGCCCAGCTATGACATATACTGGGTTAAAGTGTTCTGTAGAAGGCAGGAGCCAGTAAAGGGAACACTCTTAGAACCTTAGAAAGGTACCTGTAAAGATCATCTAGTCCAACTCCTGTGCCATGAGCAGGGACATCTTTCAGTAGATCAGGTTGTTCAAAGGCCCAGCCTGACTTTGAATGCTTCCGATGATGGGACATCCACAATTTCTTCTGGCAACCTGTTCCAGAGTCTCACCACCCTTCTTTATATCCAATCTAACCCTATTCTCTTTCAGTTTAAAACTGTTGCCATGTGTCCTGTCACTACAGGCCCTGGTAAAAAGTCTCCATCTTACCTGTAAGCCCCCTTTACATATTGAAAGGCCACAAGAAGGTCTCTCTGGATGTTTCTTTTCTCCAGGCTGAACGACCCCAAACTTTCCGCTTTTCTCCATAGGGAGGTATTCCAGCTCTCCAATCATTTTCACTGCCCACTTCCACTGCTGCTTTTTGTGTTATAACCTACTAAGTGCTGCCAACACCCATCCACCCACACGAATTTGCCAGACAAAAGCAGAAGCCTTGTCAACTGTTTCTCAAAGATATACATTCATGTATATCCATACACATTGATTGGGATCTACAGGGAAATGGACTGGGACTGTTCAGAACAAGAAGCCCATTTTAACACCTTCTACATCCTCTGTTCTCTTGCAGAGATATCCAGCGTATTGGCATCACCCTCGTTGGTCACCAGAAGAAGATTCTAAACAGCATCCAGCTCATGAGAGTCCATTTGAATCAGCTTGAACCAGTTGAAGTCTGATGTTTGCACCATCCTTATTCCACTAGTGTCAAGCTCTGGAAAGGCTCTGGGGGAATTCAGAGGGATTTTCTCTGCAAGAAAGAGTTGTCAGTACGCTACTTGAAGACTTAATGCACCCAGAGTGCACATTACATGTCCTGTTCCATGAACAAAAACGAAGCCTTACCATGATTTGAAAGCAGAGCTAAATAACTGTGGCCTTTAAACGTGGCTGGGAATGGGTTGGTGGGGGGTGAAAGTTACAATAACAATGCCTCTTCTCTGCCAACAAAAGCTATCAGACAACTGTACAAAGCAGTCAGCAGGCTTTGTCTGTGGCTGGGAGCCCAGGAAGGCTACAAAGACATAATAAAAGCAACAAAATGTTACCATTTTTTTCCAGATTCCTACTCTATCTCATGTGCAATTCTTGAGTCTGCTCCATGGTCCAGGAGGAAAACTTGCTAAACCTTTTGGGCTGATGCAAGAAAGAGCAAGTCGTTGGTGGTACACAACTCTATCTATGGGACTGCAACCTAATGGAACAGTAAGGATTCCTGGAATCCATCCTGCTGGATCTGCAAGCAGAGAGGGAACCAAGTAGGTTGTAGTCCTCACAAGCCCATTCTTAAGACAAAAGGCGTAAGTTGTGATAGTCTGAAATTCTGAGCAGGCAGAGTTTGGGGTTTGCTCTCCTCTGACCTCCTCAACAACAGTGAAGAGCATGACAAAACCCTGAAGCCCTTTTTTGTTGGAAAATGCTAGCCCTTTTTCTCACCCTAACCAGCTACATCAGTGAATATGGTGGGTTGAGTATTGTTGCTGAAGAAACCTCAGACCTGCAGTAAACTTGAAATAGCAAGAGAGGTGAAACTGTTTCACAAGTTCTTGTCAGGAGCGATCAGGGAAAGGTTCCAATCTTGCAAGTCACTTCATTCAGCCCTTAAAAAAGGGTTAACAATGTCCTTGGCTGTGTTATCTGGTAAAGAAGGTGCATGAGAATGACCTGAAGGACAGAGCTTATGCCTCCCTTCAGAAGGACTAGTACCCCTTTTAGGAAAGGTCTGCTCTTAGGAGGAGCAGAGCTTCAGAACTGTATCTCTCTAACTATCCCTATGCAGGAGGAGTATGAAAGCATGAAGCTGAGTTTGAGAGGAAAACTCATAAGCTATACACTTGTCCATGTCACCAACACACAGGAAAGGAAATGGAAATATACACCTCTTGTTCACCTCGCTGACATCTAGATAGGGAAATGGCAATGGCTTTGTCAAGCAAGACCCCAGTGAAGGGTACATGAAAGTTGCTTTCTATGTGTGGAGACAAATAACCCTGGTTACTATGATCTGTGTCCATCTGTTGGCTCACTGTGAAATAGTCATGAACTTACTGTATTTTTTTCAGCTGTCAAGGTTAGAATAGCACAAGTTCTGCAAATACTACTCCTGTATGGACTTAAGGATTCCCCCAGCTTACCCAGCAAATGAAGACTGAGAAGACCCCAATAATATGATAGGAGTTGCTCCAGAATAGTTGCACTTGAGTAGCCAGCACAGCTCTGACTCCTTGTTACACCATTAGAGTAATGTTAATTCTTTGATTAGGGAGACTTCACCCAGGAAAATTTTTTGAGGGGGTTCTACAGATTTAAATCCTCACAAATCCAGTTACATATATCCTGACTGGCTGTCAGTCCCACCTACGGTATCTGAGGCTGAACAAATGCTGCTCTCTTCAGGAAAGCATATTGAGCACAAGATGCTGAGAGGAATCTGTGGTCTCTAGTGCTTTCCATATGTATTCACTAGAGGACAATAAGGAATGTATGTGTATTCATATACGAGTGTATCCTAGAAGTTCTCTGTGCCATCTGGGGAAACATGGCAAGCTATATTTTCCATGCCCTGGGTGGTTAAGATTACTGGAGAAATTAGTTGTCTATCTAAAATCCTATGGCCTCTTTTCAGTCTAATGGAAACTTATATGCAGAAAATACATTCTCTGTCTTCATGCAGAGAGAGACAAAATGGGAGCCTTCTCTGAATCTCATACCAATGACAATGAGGTTTGATAACCCCTTATGTGGAGCTGCAGTGAAATGGTAGTCCAGGGAATAGGACCCTTACTTTTGCATATGAAGTCTATGGCAAAGTTGTTTTCACAGTCAGAGCCTCAAGATTAAAACGGCCCTGTGATAGTCCCGGGGGTCAAGCATCAAGATACCCTGGCTGTGGCCAGAACTGCACAGGAACAAGCTTGAGGTCACAGATGGAGTGGAAAAGGGAAACTTTTCTGTAAGAAGTCTCTCCATTCATCTTGGTCCCAGGTAGTTCCCTGTTCTCAGAGTACTTATTTCATAATTTGGGATGCAAAGGCTCCCATGTCATGATGTGTCCCATGGTTTTTGTCATTACGTGAGTCCTTAACTCTGCAAGCATGGAGGAGAGGCAGCATTAGAAATACTCTCAATTTCCTCAGTCATGTGAAAGTAGAAATCCTACATTCTGTCTCCACAGACATCATCTGGTATGTCCTGCAGTATATGAGCACGGTCAACATGTAGGGATGACAGTCAGGAGGGAAAGGGATGAGGCTCATCTACGCACCTGACATCTTCCTTTCACCAGACAGAGAGTGAGAAATAAAGCAAAGAAGTCTTAAAGAGCCAAATTCATTGCCAGAGAAGCAGTGGGAGATGAACAAGTTATTGCCCATGTTTACACTATATGCTATCTATAATATGTAGTGCATAACAAAACTGAGTAAATTAAATGCAGAGGTGTCAGTGTGCATTCATGAATGCTTCATTATTTTGACCTGGGAAAGCTAGAGTGAACTCCTGAGTCACTGCATTATGTCTGCAGGGTAGTGGTTTCCTGCAGTCATTCCACATCCTGACTGTAGGCTTAATCGCTTTGAAATAAGAAGAAGAATACATGAAAAATCAGATACCTGCAATGGTTCCTGCATGTACCTAGTATTGTCTCTTTTATCTGTTTTGGTGGCAGCTTGAAGTTTCATAGGTCATTAAATGCAGCATATGGTGGAGCAGATTATCTAGAGGACATAGAAACAGATCATGAAAAGCACCATGATACAGAAACAGCTACATCCATGTTTATTCCATTTCAGATTCACCAGCCCAGTAACAGGGGTAAGATCAAGGATCATAGGGGCCTCAGAATAGAAACCAGACTAAATTTACATTGTCAATCAGGAGAAGACCACATTTGGAGTATTGTGTGCAGTTCTGGTGTCCTCAAAATAAAAAGGACATAGGAATGTAGGGGATTCTAGGAGATTCTAACGAATTCTGGGACATTCTAAGAGGTTCTAGCAGATTCTAGCACATTCTAGCAAATACTAGCACATTCTAAGGGATGCTAGGATTGAAGGGAGTTCATTCTAGAACATTCTAGCACATTCTAGCACAGACTAGCACATTCTAAGGGATGCTAGGATTGTAGGGCGCTCCTTCTAGCACATTCTAGAACATTCTAGCACATTCTAGCACATTCTAGCACATTCTAAGGGATGCTGGGATTGTAGGGAGTTCTAGCACATTCTAGGAGATTCTAGCACATTCTAGCACATTCTAGCTCATTCTAAGGGATGCTAGGATTGTAGGGAGCTCATTCTAGCACATTGTAAGGGATGCTAGGATTGTACGGAGTTCATTCTAGCACATTCTAATAACATTCAAGCACATTCTAGCTCATTCTAGCACATTCTAAGGGATGCTAGGATTGTAGGGAGTTCATTCTAGCTCATTCTAGCACATTCTAGCACATTCTAAGGGACGCTAGGATTGTAGGAAGCTCATTCTAGCACATTCTAAGGGATGCTAGGATTGTAGGGAGCTCATTCTAGCACATTGTAAGGGATGCTAGGATTGTACGGAGTTCATTCTAGCACATTCTAAGAACATTCAAGCACATTCTAGCACATTCTAGCACATTCTAAGGGATGCTAGGGTTGTACGGAGTTCTAGCACATTCTAGGAGATTCTAGCAGATTCTAGGACATTCTAGCACATTCTAAGGGATGCTAGGATTGTAGGGAGCTCATTCTAGCACATTCTAGCTCNTACATAGAATCTGTATATAGCTGCAATATGTTTTTTGCATGCATCTAGTTCTGCTTAGTTAACCTGTCATCACAGTAGTTGGATGGAAGAACTGCAACAGAGCGAAGTGTAACTCAGTACTGTTAGGTGTGCAAGCCAAGTCCAGGCAAACAGCAAAAGAGCAAATGACAAATGTTCAATAAAAGTCCATTTATGTTCAAGGAGAGCAAGCCCATACATCATCTGATTTCAGTCATCAGGAATCAAACTAATCTTTTATGTAATTCTAGTGAAGCCATTAGTGAATATGGACCGTCTAATATTAAATGGAATAAAATTCAGAAATGCATTATAAGAAAAACCGTAAATGGTGATGGGAGCCTTGGGAGCAGTAAAGATTAACCCATTTGCTTTTCATCTTTTTGAAGTTGGATTCAAATTTCTGTTCCAGCAAGGCAGAAGATAGAATATATTCGGATCATCAGAATACACCCAAACCTATTAGAAGAGAAAGCAACTTTGTCAGACTGTTCCGAACATAATGAAACAAGGTAAAAGAGTGCTTCCTGTTCAAGAGTGATCAGTGTCATTATGTAATGCCTGCAGAGCACTTATAGGAATTATATTTATTATGATGGTGTTTCTACCCTGTAAGCTACAGGTGCATAGACGATTTATTAGGATTTGCGGCATGAACAGTATTTGTTATGCAGTTATCCAATGGATGTGAAAATTTCAAGTGGAATAGAGATCTTCTGACAAAGCTGTAGAGATCCACAGACTGTAAAATTCTGAAAGCCACAGCCTGATTACAGGACTGTTTTTTGACTTTTGTAAGGCAGCCTGAAGTTTTAAAGCAAATGTTTTGGACGAAGTTCAAGAGCAAGATATTTTGGAGATGGCTATCTAGCTACTTTAGATTCTGTATTCAGTTCTGATACATGTGTAACACAAAGCTAGACACCATGGGAATGAAAAGATTACTTTGTTCTTGCTGTATCATGTGAACTTGTTCCAGGTATGTTACATTTTGGTATGCCTTTTGGTAAAGTTACAAAGTTACTCGTTCATGAAGCCCAGAACTACACAGAGTTTCTGAAACTGATTTCTGTTCATCTAGTTGAATTTTTCATGTCATTTCTTATTGGCTAGAAATGACAATTGGAGACTTATGAGGATATGGCTGGCAGTAAAAGCACTTTGGGCATGAGTAGTAGGCTCAAGACCCAGGATTAGACTTTCTATAATTTTTGGTGCCTAAGTTTCAGTGTGGTACTATGTAGAACGTTTTTGTTGTTAAGGTACAGGCCTACAGAAAGGTCACTATGGAATTAATCTGTTAATTTACAGCACAGAACCTTGTCTAATAACTGCCAAAAAGGATTTGTTCTTACCTACAACCAAGTGAACGATTGATTACGTTTTCTTACCAATGGGTGATAAAATGTTTACAAGAGGCAATGTACATAAATTGCTACAATGGAATGACAAATTCATTGAATGTTTATGGCCTATGTTAGCTTCTTTTATCTTGTTAAGTTGCTGATAGTCTTAGAAAATATCATCTGCCTTCCTGTGAAACAAGACCCTTTCCCTGAAACAAGACTTATAAAGAAGTTCAGATTGAGCATCTGTCATGGTTTAATCCCAGGCACGCAGATCGTTCACTCACTCAACCCCCCTTTCTTGCCCTCCCCTGCTTCCAGAGGGATGGGGAGGAGAATCAAAAGAATGCAACTCTCACAGGTTGAGATAAGAACAGTTTAGTAACTAAGGTATAACACAAATCACTACTGCTACCACCAATAATAATAATGATAGAGGAAATAACAAGGGAAAAGAATACAGCATCTAACCAACCACTGACAGATAACTCACGACACCCCAACTGAGCACTGACCGAATACCTCCTCCAACCCCCAGAGAACTCGCCCTTCCCGGTAACTCTCAGTTACATCCTGGGCATGATGTGCTATGGTATGGAATACCTCTTTGGTCAGCTTGGGTCAGGTGTCCTGCCCCTGCTTTCTCCCGGCCTCCCCTCCTCCCTGGCAGAGCACGAGACTCAGAAAGTCCTTGGTCAGAATAAACATTACTTAGCGACTACTAAAAACACTGGTGTTATCAGCTATGTTCCCAGGGAGAGCCAAAACATAAAACCAGCATCAGCTACTAAGAAGGAGAAAAATGACTGCTACTGCTAAACCCAGGACAGCATCTAAAACTGTTAATTGGTTTGGAAGAATTAGGCCTAAACCTAACATTCTCAGAAATGGTAGAATGTTGCAGCAAAGAAATACTTCTCAAATGGGATTGTAAATGATTCATAATCTAAGAGTATACTCAGTGATGTGGAATTCATCTGCTTTGCCTTCCTGTTGGAACAGGTAGATCTTACTGGCAATATATGAAGTTACAAAAAGGATTTCAATGTCTTTTGAAGCTCAGGAAGTGTTCATACAGACAGAAACGTCAGGAGAAGCAAAACTCAGGAGAAACAACAGTGAGTAAGGTCTATCTCTTTTTCTCTCCCTGTGAGGGGAGAACTTTGTATCCAGTAGGTGTATGTCTTATTAGAAGCATGGGCAAAATATTACTGGAATGATGCATGCTTTCCAACAGTTTAACAAGTTTACTACAAATTAGGCTTATTGCAATTCTCAGTATGGTGAATGTCAGGGCCATTTTGAACTTCACAGCAACACCAGGGATAACATTTGGCTCCTCTTGCTTTAAATGCAGGGACCACATGTAATCAGGCACATTATTTTCATGCAGTTTACCTGTTATGAAATATCTTTGAAGGTGCAACAATGTTATTTCACTTTAGTGATCTGATTGAGATCAAGCAGGAGGGGCCAGAAGGAGCTCTTGTGGTTGAGAAACTTCTTAAGTGTGCTTCTTTTTTGAAGACCTTATATTATGAACTACAGCTGCATTTTTGACAGCTGAGTTATACATGGCTTCTCTTCTTTGCATTATTCAGCAGTAATCCTTGCTTTTTCCGGACTATGACCCTATGATGTATATGAAAAAAATCCAGGACTTTATTAATATCTGTCCTCTCAGAGAAAAAAGGAAAATCATGTCCTTGTCCCAGACCTGTCTGTGATCATAACATCAGGATCACTACACCCAGACTGTGAAGCAAGGATATGGCATGTATTTCATCAAAAGTTATGCTTGATTGGTGAAACCAGGGAATGTACATAATTGGGGAGTGGGGGAGGCATGCTGGGGGGAAGCAAGAATCAAGAAAAAAGTTTCTGGTAGTAAAACAAGCATATTGAGTCATAGAAAATTAGATTACATCCATCAAATTGCAAGAAAGAAGGTACTAGAAGATAATCCTTACATGGATCAAAGCTGACCAATGATTCTTCTCTTCTTCACAAAGAGAAAATTCTGAACATAACTAACCTGAAATGTTGCAGGGAAAGCAGTGTCTTATTTTTTAAAAACTATTCTTACATACTTTTCAACCTCAAATTTCATAAGTCAACCAGAAACTAAAAAGGTAACACAGCTAGCAATTTTTGCAATAGTTTTATTTTACAACATAGGTAAAAACATTGCTTTTGCTCCCCTGTTCAAGTAGGCTATCTGACCAAGAGATAAAGATGTTATTTACTAAATTCAAGGGTAACCAACGTGATAATGACCTAAGGGTTTCATTTCTGAGTACAAAGTGGTACCAACAAGCTAGTATGTGGGGAGTTCATGTAAACATTTTTACATTTTCATGTGAGGAACCTTCAATGATATGTTTTCAGGAAAACATGTTTTCTTAGTCTGTTTTAATCATTCCTACTCCCCTGTAGCATAGGAGTGCTGTAAGAACTCATTAGTTAATGTTTATTCATTGTTTTTTTCCTAGGTGCCCTTATGTCCTGTTATACTCAGCAGAAACATTTCAAATTGTTTCATTGTTCAAGAGGCTATAATTTATTGTGATAAAATGGTGCAGTCCTGCTGTTTTGACCAGGAGGTCAGTTTGAACATGAAGTAAACAGGATGGAGTTGTACGTGTTCTTTAAGGAGACAGTGTTTTCCTCTCATCAACAGTATTTGCAATGGAGAAAGAACAATAAGAGAAAGCGAGATGGTTTCAGAGAAATGAGAGTAGCTGGGGAGGGAAGTGGTTGAGGTCCAGGTAAGACTGCTAGTGTGGGAGCAGGTCTTTGGCAGTGACTGCTGGCTACTACACTTCTTCATGAACATTAAAGAAAACCCCAAAATATTAGGGAAAAATAAAAATATTACTAGAATCATCAGCCATGTACTACACTTACTAAATTAGCCAACTACATTTGCAAAGCAAAACCACTACTTACTGACTGCGTGAGTTCTCATCTAAATTCCTAAGATACAAATGAGAGAAAAAAGCACTTTTCTCAGTGCTGGAAATGAAAAGTGTTAAATTGCATCTGCAAATATTGCCTGGCACCACCAATGATGTCCTTGATGCTTCCTGTCCACCCATAATACCACCTCTGTGCCTTGCCTGAAAGAGATCACTCTCTGACTCACTGTAGTGGCTACTTTAGGTCTAAAGTAAACCTTTCCTTAAACAAGCATTGTAGCAGTAAGTCAAGCTAACAAGAGAATTTGTACAGACCATAAACCACCCCTATCCCCAAACCCAGATATCAACTGAAAATTTTAGTGTTACTCTCCAAGTAGATCTGGCTATCACACGTTGCCAGAATGCTGAGTGCAAGTTCCTCTGGCACACTGCCATAACACCTCCCTTGCTGGTCTTTTGACCTCTTTTGACCATTGTCTTGCCTTTTCCCTCTTAAAAAACAAGTGAGAGGATAAAAAAAAAAAAAAAAAAAAAAAA
>NDXB01007001.1:85651-104046 GCA_002631895.1 Agapornis roseicollis
TTTTTTTTTTTTTTTTTTTTAGTTTTCCTATTATTTTTTCTATTATTCTTGCACTGTTCCAAACACAGTTGTTGTCTGGTTGAAGTGTGGGATCCCTGGATTCTACCATAAGAAATAAAAGAGAAAAACTGTTATTCTTCCCATTGGTTATTCCTTTCTAATGCTGCCCTCAAATGTTAACTTAATACTTTCTGTAAAGAATGCTTGATACTTAAAGTGTTCCATTTGGAAAAAATCCCATACCCCCTCCAAAAAATAACAAACAAAACCCAGTGAATCTGTTCTATTATTTCTTTAGAACAATCTGTGTAACAGACTACAACTAGGACTCACAGACAGTAAGAACTGCTGAACATCCCGCTTCTTGTTGTGTACCACCGTATGTCTGGTACTCATTGTTACAACATAAATTGCTCTGATAAGCTGTATCTTTATTTAATTATAGTATTTTCTTTAGTGCAAGTTGAGACATGTAAATATTGCACAGAAGTAGTTTTACACATCCTTTGCACCATTTTTTGTTGCAATTTATACCAAATTTTCTTTCATGCAGGTGTAGCACTGTTTTCAGGGAAGTATGAATATCAGCATGTGGCCTTATACAGTCAGTTCATGATTTTTTAAACACTGTAAGCAATGACTATATTAAATAAGCTCTTTATGTTCCAAGTAATTTGATAGAAATGTGGGATAACCATTGTGGAATAATTCAGATTCATAAGGTGTAGCTCTATGTCAGATAAACAAAAGGGCTCTTTTTAAAAAACACTCTCCAACACTTTGTTTCTTCTGCCTTGCTATCTTAAAATTTTTTCCCCCCTCATATTATGTATGTTTGCTTAAGTAAAATGCCAGCTCAGTGTATGGCATTCTTTTTGGATAGTGAACAAAAGCCTCAGTGAGGCATTATGAAGTAATGCCTGCTCTTCTGTGAATGGCTCTCTTTTTGATGTTCCTCACAAAAATTATTGGTTTTTATCATATATTATTTTCCCATCTGCAAGGAGGAATGCTAGTTATAATCTGTGTGTCAGGTAGGATACAAACCCAGAACAAAAGATAATTCCTAAGCACTTTACAGTCTATGCATGGGACAGTAGAAAGAATGCTTAAGACACAGTGATTTGTAAATAAAAGTTTCAACAAGTGACTTGAAGGAGGAGAAGGAAAGTCTTTGTAAATGCCTAGTGAAAATTCTGCATGATTTTGACATGGGACAAGGTGAAAATGGTGTTAGAAAACTGAGTAGAGGTTCAGATATCTGACAGTGAGGTCACTGTAGGCAGACCTTATGGGACAAATGGAGGTGAAAGTTATCATTTCCAAACTGAATGAGAGCTGTCAGGTCAGGAGTGGACAGGACCTTTGAAAAGAAGCATGTCCTATTAGATAATATTAAAAATAATGTGTTATTTCTAACTGTTACAAGAACAAAGAAGGGTAGTGAGTTATCAGTGTGACACTGTTCGTGTTCAAGCCATAATTGGTCTGACTTTTACTTTTGTTTGTAGGCAATACTACAGGCTGGTTAGGATAACACAACATGCAGCTTCAGTTGTATTCTCAAAGGAATGTATGTCTGAAGAGTCTGAAAACGCTACAGAAACCACTTAAAGCAAAGATGCTGCTTCTAGAAACAGACTGCAGGTAATATTTCTGAAAAAAACCCTAAACCAACCATGAGTAACTACTTTTAAATAAATGTTTATATTTATTTGAAAACATTTCTATGGGACTTGGTTCTGTCATCTGAAGAGTAATGTATGGAGGCTTGAACCAGAGCTGTACTAACTTTTTGATGTAGTTGCCATTATTTTAAGCATAAAAGTGGATATAAACCACATATTTAATTTTCTGCAAATGGATCTAAAAAGAAATAAATATCACAGTGTCAGCTGCTATTGCAAATCTGTGGCTTGCTGCTGGAAAAATATTTTGAAATGGAAAAATGCCACTTTGGTTTATTACGTAATTCTGACATTACAAACGCAAATAACATGTAACATATTCTGACTTTATTGTTATGAAATATTTTAACCATCAAAGTTTGAGTAAACCACATTAGGAGACATATCCCTGAACATTCAAGAAACCGTGACCAGTATCTGCACTGACACACTGCAGAGGCCATGGATGTTTTCAAGTCTAGGCCTGAAAGGTGCTAGCAATGTCATTTTGCGTCTTTCTGAGTGCTCAAGAGATTGCTAAAGTAGTGGTCTGCGCTTGTGCTTGCTGTTTTTGTTTCCCCCTGTTTCCTCCATGTTCATTTTTGAGAAACCAGGGGTTTATAGAATCATAGAACTGACAAGGTTGGAAAAGACCTTTAAGATCATCAAGTCTAACCATTAACCCTGGCCTGCCAAATCCACCACTAAAGCATGTCACTGAAGGTATGTTATGTTTAGAATTCTTAGCAGTTCTTCAGTAAAGACTGCTACTGCACTCAGTGAGACCAAGCATCACCATAATTCCTGGGGCTCAGCTAGATACAATTGTGTCAATAGGTGCTTTTATTTTGTCAGCACTGAGGATTCAACTAGACATGATTGTGTCAATAGCTGCTTTTATTTTCTCAGCACTGAGGATTTCTTTGAGCTTCATAGACTGTGAAGCAAGTGTGCTGAAGAAATGCCCTGACAAAAGGAATGTATGTATATTTGTATTTTGAGCAATAGTCTGAGATCTACTTTGAAAGCAACTAATACATAACTTATTTTTGAAAGTTTGAATGCTCAGAAAATAAACTCCTGATTATCCTTGATACTTTGCAGTTCACCTGGTGTACTGTCTGCCTGTCCATTAACTTCCAAATCCTTTGCATGTTTTTGATTTCCTTCTTGCTGCTGCTCCCTGCTTTTAACATTTGTAAATCCCATGCTCATCACCTGCTCCACAGCCTTTGGGGAGGAAGGAATCAGAACTCTAGTTATTTGAGGAAGATCAGAGACAGGCATGAGGAAGATCAGAGACTAGCTTCAAGGGACATGTGGATGGGAGAGATGGACAGAATGAACTAACTGGTTGGAGGTAGCTGTAGCAATAAAACATATATACATATTGCCAGTGGAAGAAAGCTTTTATTTATTGAAACTGAGTGTTCACTGAATAATACATAGAATGTGTAATAACATGAATAAATACATAGAATAAATGAAAGAAGGATAAGCTAAAGCTTTACTTGAAAGTTCATGTAAGTATAAAAATGTGCGTATATAAACATATACTGAGGTTAATTTCACTATGGTAGGTAGGAAATATACAAACACTGAAGTGTTTTCCCCCAAATTTGGCCTATATACTGCTATACTCTGATGGTGTCTGAAGTGATTAAATATTTATTAGGTGCTTTTGTATAGGAAGAGCTGCATGATACAATGGGCCATTGGCCATCTCGTCTCATACTTTCATGGGGCTTCAGGAAATCTGGTATGGGAGAAAAGTAATCCAAAGTCATCCTTACTCTAAAAATACAAATCCAGAGTTTCTCTGTGTGATCACATTTTAGACAAGATTCTGTGGCAGAGAATGAATTCTGGCTTATTTATTATTGGGAAGACATAGTTTGCCTATTCATTATTTACTTAATGTACATGCCAATGGTTTTTAACATAATTCTTGATATTTTAGAGTGGTCAAGGAGCATGTGATGACATCAGTTTGTGGAAGACTAGAATAGTGTATTAGTCCTTCAGGAATTAACAAACATAATCTCATATACAGGCTATGACTGGTCAACCAATACCTATCTTACCGTTTCTGTTTTCCTCTGAAGCATAAAACTAATCTCCACTTCTACTTTCACTTAATAATTCAATTAAACAATTATTGTTTTGACACCAGAATAAAATAAATGGATTTTATGGATTCAGAAGTGGCTTTCTGTGGGCATTTTTACAGATGGAGCTTTGCTTACCTAAATGGTCAGAAAAGGCAATTGTAAAAATAATGTGAACTTATGTGAAGTAGAATTTAATTTCTGAATAGCACATTTTTCCTGTATTTGGAGCTAAAACTCTGCAATTTTACATACCTAAGATGGAGGCAGACTACTCAGTACCTGCCTGGGACCAGCCTCTCCATTAGGAGCAAAATCCCCGATATAAACAATAAAGAACCCCTGGAGCAAGCTTCCTCTTAGCTGCCATAGCATAGTAGGATGACTCTATAGTAACTTAAACTATTTGCTGATACACTGGAATGACAAGATACATTAATGATTTTATATCAGCAATGTAAAATTTGTTGCGTTGATTACCAAAGGTAATGATATTACTGCCACGATTAAGTTACAGCTTTGCATCGTATCTAGTATTTCACAATGATGTATTAAAAAGCAGTCTCCTAATTTTTTCATATTAATGTATTATGTGTCTTAACATTTACTGAGAAAAAGTAGCATTAGTTTCTTTTCCAATATGAATAAAAGAACTTTCTATGCCTTCTCTTGCATCTTGAACCCATACATAATGAAGAGTATTACAGGACCAGATGAAGACCAAGCAGGGGTAAGTAGCAGTGAGTAGACTTGTTACTAAAAAAAAAAAAAGACTTTCAAGTCATGGCTGCAGACCATAATAAAAGCTTTAAATGTGTTTGTTCCATGAATTTTCTAGCTATTAGAGATCAGGCCTGGCCTGGCCCACCTTCTGACTATTTTGTTTTCAGCAGATCAGTTTTGAAGACAATGTTTTATCTTCCACCTCACAATAATTGAAAGCCAGGTGGTTCATCACACATCTCCTAGGATGAGCTCAAGGCAGCTCCATTTTCTAACCATTTGGTGAGTTCTCTAACAGCTAGTCATTATAAAAGTGGTGTACAACCTACCATCATAGCAGATGAAATTGCTTCTGTTGTTGACTACAACTAATTTTTCAGGCTTCTCATAGCATAGAGATAGGGTTCCTGTGTGCTAACCCTGGTTAGCAATTGCCCATTAGAAGAGAGAGAGCATATCTCTCTGGAAAAGGTGCTCAGCACATATACTAGGGATTTGAGTGGAGCACCTAGGAAAGCAGGCAAGCAGAGACAGTTAAAAGATACTGATATGCTTTTGGAGATTTCTGTTTGGGATTTAGAAATGGGTATTAAGCAATTATGTCTGAGCTTAAACAAGACTAAATAAGCTCTCTTGTGTGCAACTTTAAAAACAATTATCTATGTTTGAGAGCTATTTGAGTTTATATAAAAGCTAATTAGAATAATTTCAGAGTCATTCTGATGCTTTTGCAGGAAGAGACAGATAACTCTTTTTAGATCATTCTTTTGAATAACAACAGTTTTACTATATATAGGTGTGTTGTTACTTCTCCATACTGAGAATCTAATGAGTTGTCCTGCACATAATCAAGACTTGTGATAGCTGAAATTAGAGAATCAGGGAATTGTTTGGGGTGGAAGGGACCTTAAAGATCATCTTGTTCCATTCCCACTGCCATGGGCAGGGATATCTTCCACGGGCAGGGACATCTTCCACTAGACCACATTGCTCAAAGCCCCATCACACGTGGCCTTGAACACTTCCAGGATGGGTCATCCACATCTCTGGAGCAACTGGTTTTGGGGTCTCACCACCCTCACAATAAAGAACGAACTCCTAATACCCAATCTAAATCTATGCTATTTCAGTTTAATATGATTAGCCTTTGTCCTAGCCTTACATAAATGTTCCTCTCCAGATTCTTATAGTACCTTTAGGTACTGGGAGGCTGCTCTAAGTTTTCCCCTGAGCTTTCTTTTCTCCTGGCTGAACAAGCCTAACTCTCTCAGCCTATCTCCAAAAGAGGACCTCCATCCCTCTGATCAACTTCATGGCCCTTCTCTGGACTAGGTCCACCAGGCCCATATGCTTCTTTATGTTGGGAACCCCGGAGTTGGACTCAGTACTCCAGGTGGGGTGTCACGAGAGTGGAGTGGAGGGGAAGAATACTGTCCCTCAATCCCTTGACCTGCTGGTGATGCTCCTTTTGATGCAGCCCAGCATACAGTTGGCTTTCTGGGCTGTGAGCACACACTACCGGTTCTTGTTGAGCTTCTTATCAACCAACACCCCCAAGTATTTCTCCTCAGGGCTGCTCTCAGCCCTGGCTGCCCAGCTTGTATTTGTGCTTGGAATTGCCCTAACCCAAGTGCAGGACCTTGCACTTGGCCTTTTTGAACTTCATTAGGTCTGCATGGGCCCACCTCTCAAGCCTGTCAATGTCCCTCTGCATGGCATCCCTTCCATCTGGGATGTTGACTGCACCACACAGCTTGGTGTCATTACATTGCTTGGTGTCACCCAGCTTGGTATTATTAACAGTTGGACTCATGTCTTTTAGGTGGATACTCTGTTCCAGTGGCCTGCTATGTAGAGTGTGCACACACCCCAGTGGTGCTCAAGGCAATCAATTCAGGTGCAAGAAGAAAATATTTTTTTATCATTGATAAATAAATTATAATTTTTTTAACAATATATGTAAAATATTGGTATGGGAGTAAATTTATTTAATTTGTAAATAAACAAATAAACATATATTGGGTGATATGGTTTAGTGTGAGTTCTCCCTGCCCATGGCAGGAGGATTAGAACTAAATGACCTTAAGGTCCTTTCTAACCCGAACTATTCCATGATTCTATGTGTGTTCAGAAATTTTTTACTGGTAAGCGTGTATAATCAAAATAGTTTGAGACCACTGCTCTAGCATATGTGTGATAGCCTTTCTTTCTGTCTGGACTAATAAATAGTTAATAGTTAATAAAGAATAGTACCACCCACAGAAAAAAAGTATCATGAGAAAGAAGGGCTCCTAAGAGTCTGATGCATAGAAAGACCTCCTGCAATTGCAAGGGTTTCTGTCACCCACATTTCTTTCTGTATTTCTAATATGTCCATAGTAAATATCAGAAGCCTTTCCCAGTAAGTGCCATTCATGTTAATCACACAAAAACCTATGATAAATGGGCTCTCTCACATGATAAAAGTTTCACTGAAGAATTCCAACAAGCTCTTGCCTGAAGTTCTCTGATTTATTATATTTTAAAGTATTTATTTACTTAGAAGTCATTACAATTCATTGCATTGCATAAAAGTGATGGGTACTGCACTAGTGAATATAAATTATATCTGTGGGGCAGAGGAATTTATTTATCATTCTTGTATACATGTGAGCTTACTTTTATACTCTTGAAGCTTTGTGGAAGAATATGGCTGGATGACTTCTAAAATTAATGATAGGTTCAGTGCAAACCATAGTTTAAAGGATTAAGTACATACACAAGCCTATTGAGGCTTTGTGTTCTCTATTAATTTTTCCTCCTAAATGTCCAACAAATAAAAATTTTATGCATTGAATAGTTGATGCTGCATTTTACATAATGTTAATAAATTCAGAAAATACAAAAATGGCAGTAAGTGTCAGCAGCTCTGCTTGTCTATGACATGATGAACACATCTATCACTTGTACAAGAGCGATGTGCATGCATGAATCTTTATCTCATGCTTACAAATACTTTGTACTGATTTGCCTTTGATGTTGTTTGTATACCAGGTATTTTTGCCAGTACAAGCAAGTTGACTTCTAATATGGGCATGAAAAATCTCAGCTCTTGTGTGAGCAGAGAAGAATATAATGGAATTTTATGCCATTTAAAGAGGACATAAATTTACACCAGCAGCAACACTCCTACTGTTTTTATAGAATCATAGAATAGTTAGGGTTGGAAAGGACCTTAAGGTCATCTAGTTCTAACCCCCCTGCCATGGGCAGGGACACCTCACACTAAAATATGCCACCCAAGGCTACGTCCAACCTGGCCTTGAATGCTGCCAGGGATGGAGCACTCACAACTTCCTTGGGCAACCACCCTAACAGGAAAGAATTTCTTCCTTATATCCAATCTAAACTTCCCCTGTTTAACTTTGAACCCGTTACCCCTTGTCGTGTATGGACATAGTGTTTTAGTTCAGATCAAGAAAGAACTTCTGAAGTGGATCTGGCACCCCCTGATTGCTTTCTTCAGTTCGTACAGTGGGGTGGCCTTAGTAAGCATGAAATGGATTTTAGATTAAAATAAAACTGGAAGATGAGATCCTGTTGCAAATGAGCATCTGGGCAATGGGACCAGATTAAGGCAAATCCAATATGAAAAAGCCATGGATATCCAGTCCTTCCCACAGGTTTCACTCTACAGATCTTCTGTTTGTCATAAAGACTTTCTAATGTGGACATAGTTTTTGTATCTTCTTTGGAAAGGTATTGGTTTCTGATGCTGTTGTGCCAATATAGCTATCAACACAAAATCATAGAATCAACTACGAATCCTTTAAGATCGTCAAATCCAACCTTTACCCCAGGACTGCCAAGTCCACCACTAAGCTGTGTCACTGAGGGCTTTATCTATGAGGTTTTTGAACACTTCCAGGGGTGGTGATTCCACCACTGTTCAGTAGTCCACTTCAAAGCATGGGTAACTTTGCATGTAAAAGTGAAGCATGGTTAACTAACCAGTGTGTTAGTCAAATGTAATAGTTAAGCACACACATAAGCATGTACGGAAATTAACCAGTTGGCAGATGTTTCCTTCTTCCCTTGGTTAGATATTGCACACCCCAGAGAGGTGTGATGGCGTCCATTCTGTCACTGCCTCTCACTGATTTGCAGAGCATCAGAATAGAGTTAGGAACACAAGTGATATTAATTGTTTTTAAAACATAAAATTTCTATTTTTTAAAAAAAGGTGGGAAAAACCACACTGTTCACACAAACACAAATGATTGATGGAAACTTTCTGAACCTCTCTGAGTATTTTATGTCATAGTCAGATTTTTCTAAAAGGAAATACATAAAAAAAAAAAAAAANGGTGTCATTACATTGCTTGGTGTCACCCAGCTTGGTATTATTAACAGTTGGACTCATGTCTTTTAGGTGGATACTCTGTTCCAGTGGCCTGCTATGTAGAGTGTGCACACACCCCAGTGGTGCTCAAGGCAATCAATTCAGGTGCAAGAAGAAAATATTTTTTTACCATTGATAAATAAATTATAATTTTTTTAACAATATATGTAATATATTGGTATGGGAGTAAATTTATTTAATTTTTAAATAAACAAATAAACATATATTGGGTGATATGGTTTAGTGTGAGTTCTCCCTGCCCATGGCAGGAGGATTAGAACTAAATGACCTTAAGGTCCTTTCTAACCCGAACTATTCCATGATTCTATGTGTGTTCAGAAATTTTTTACTGGTAAGCGTGTATAATCAAAATAGTTTGAGACCACTGCTCTAGCATATGTGTGATAGCCTTTCTTTCTGTCTGGACTAATAAATAGTTAATAGTTAATAAAGAATAGTACCACCCACAGAAAAAAAGTATCATGAGAAAGAAGGGCTCCTAAGAGTCTGATGCATAGAAAGACCTCCTGCAATTGCAAGGGTTTCTGTCACCCACATTTCTTTCTGTATTTCTAATATGTCCATAGTAAATATCAGAAGCCTTTCCCAGTAAGTGCCATTCATGTTAATCACACAAAAACCTATGATAAATGGGCTCTCTCACATGATAAAAGTTTCACTGAAGAATTCCAACAAGCTCTTGCCTGAAGTTCTCTGATTTATTATATTTTAAAGTATTTATTTACTTAGAAGTCATTACAATTCATTGCATTGCATAAAAGTGATGGGTACTGCACTAGTGAATATAAATTATATCTGTGGGGCAGAGGAATTTATTTATCATTCTTGTATACATGTGAGCTTACTTTTATACTCTTGAAGCTTTGTGGAAGAATATGGCTGGATGACTTCTAAAATTAATGATAGGTTCAGTGCAAACCATAGTTTAAAGGATTAAGTACATACACAAGCCTATTGAGGCTTTGTGTTCTCTATTAATTTTTCCTCCTAAATGTCCAACAAATAAAAATTTTATGCATTGAATAGTTGATGCTGCATTTTACATAATGTTAATAAATTCAGAAAATACAAAAATGTCAGTAAGTGTCAGCAGCTCTGCTTGTCTATGACATGATGAACACATCTATCACTTGTACAAGAGCGATGTGCATGCATGAATCTTTATCTCATGCTTACAAATACTTTGTACTGATTTGCCTTTGATGTTGTTTGTATACCAGGTATTTTTGCCAGTACAAGCAAGTTGACTTCTAATATGGGCATGAAAAATCTCAGCTCTTGTGTGAGCAGAGAAGAATATAATGGAATTTTATGCCATTTAAAGAGGACATAAATTTACACCAGCAGCAACACTCCTACTGTTTTTATAGAATCATAGAATAGTTAGGGTTGGAAAGGACCTTAAGGTCATCTAGTTCTAACCCCCTTGCCATGGGCAGGGACACGGGCAGGGACACCTCACACTAAAATATGCCACCCAAGGCTACGTCCAACCTGGCCTTGAATGCTGCCAGGGATGGAGCACTCACAACTTCCTTGGGCAACCACCCTAACAGGAAAGAATTTCTTCCTTATATCCAATCTAAACTTCCCCTGTTTAACTTTGAACCCGTTACCCCTTGTCGTGTATGGACATAGTGTTTTAGTTCAGATCAAGAAAGAACTTCTGAAGTGGATCTGGCACCCCCTGATTGCTTTCTTCAGTTCGTACAGTGGGGTGGCCTTAGTAAGCATGAAATGGATTTTAGATTAAAATAAAACTGGAAGATGAGATCCTGTTGCAAATGAGCATCTGGGCAATGGGACCAGATTAAGGCAAATCCAATATGAAAAAGCCATGGATATCCAGTCCTTCCCACAGGTTTCACTCTACAGATCTTCTGTTTGTCATAAAGACTTTCTAATGTGGACATAGTTTTTGTATCTTCTTTGGAAAGGTATTGGTTTCTGATGCTGTTGTGCCAATATAGCTATCAACACAAAATCATAGAATCAACTACGAATCCTTTAAGATCGTCAAATCCAACCTTTACCCCAGGACTGCCAAGTCCACCACTAAGCTGTGTCACTGAGGGCTTTATCTATGAGGTTTTTGAACACTTCCAGGGGTGGTGATTCCACCACTGTTCAGTAGTCCACTTCAAAGCATGGGTAACTTTGCATGTAAAAGTGAAGCATGGTTAACTAACCAGTGTGTTAGTCAAATGTAATAGTTAAGCACACACATAAGCATGTACGGAAATTAACCAGTTGGCAGATGTTTCCTTCTTCCCTTGGTTAGATATTGCACACCCCAGAGAGGTGTGATGGCGTCCATTCTGTCACTGCCTCTCACTGATTTGCAGAGCATCAGAATAGAGTTAGGAACACAAGTGATATTAATTGTTTTTAAAACATAAAATTTCTATTTTTTAAAAAAAGGTGGGAAAAACCACACTGTTCACACAAACACAAATGATTGATGGAAACTTTCTGAACCTCTCTGAGTATTTTATGTCATAGTCAGATTTTTCTAAAAGGAAATACATAAAAAAAAAAAAAAAGTATTTCCTTCAGATCTGCTCTGTAAAACTACCTGGGATGAACATTTTGACTTACACATGGACTTTTAGGTCAGTACTGTATGCACAGTGGTAGGACAGGGGCTCTTGTCTTATAAGTCAGAGTCTTATTTCTGCCTGCTGAGTCCCACCTGGAACACCTGAGCAAGTGTATCAAGGGCTAGTAGTCTGCTACCAGTGATGGTCCAGAATAGATCTAATTTTCTTTCTCCCATTGTCGTGGTTTAAACTCACTTTCTACTCCCCTCTTCCTCTTTCTTTCCTACCCCCCACTCCTGGAGGGATGGGGAGGAGAATTGAAGGAATGTAACTCCCATGGGTTGAGATAAGAACAGCCCAGTAACTAAGGTATAACACAAACCACTGCTGCTACCACCAATAATAATAATAATAATAAAATAACAAGGGAAGAGAGCATGATACCACCTGCCGAAAACGAGCTTGACCGGGAAGTGTGAGTGCCCTGCCGGATAACTCCCCAGTTACCTCCCCAGACATGACGTGCTGTGGTATGGAATACCTCTTTGGCTAGCTTGGGTCAGGTGTCCTGTCCATGCTTCCCCCCAGCCTTCCCTCCTCCCTGGCAGAGCATGAGACTCACAAAGTCCTTGGTCAGAATAAACATTACTTAACGACAACTAAAAACATCGGTGTTATCAGCTGTGTTCCCAGGCTGAGAGTCAAAACACAGAACTGCATCAGCTACTAAGAAGGACTGCTACTGCTGAACCCAGGACACCCATGAACTAGGGGAGAAGGAAAAAGAATAACTTGAGATGTACTTATGCTCTTCTGCACACTCAGTCAAGTGCTTAGGGCTTCAAGTGTCTGTGCTGTGCATCTCTGAATAGTTATTAATAGCAAAAATGATACCATGGTAAGCTCCAGAAAATCTGAAAATCTGTTTTACTTTAGATCTTTCCTCTCACCCTGTCTTATATCAAAAGAATACCTATTTTAGCAGCCACTTTTAACTTCAGCTTTCAAACTTTTGGAGTGAAATAGAGTTATCATAGGTACAAAACTCATGTTAGGTTTTATTTGAAAATTCCTGCATCTTCTTTTGATTTGGTCTGTTTTATTCCCATACTATAAATAGAGCTGCTAATAATGCTTCACACCACTGTCACTGAAGAGGGGTAGTAGTTTTTCATTATAAGCCTACCTTCCATGTCTTATCCTAAGAAATCCTTAGAAATTGGCCTTTCTACTTCAAAATTTGCATGCAAGATTTGTGGCCAGAGGTTAGCTTTTGACCAAATTTGATAACATTTAAGTCAGTCCTCTAATTTAGTTTTTAATAAAAAGTGATAGTGAAAGGTGACATAATGATGGATGCCTGTACTACAGTGTGTCAGGGCTTTTCAGTTGCCTGACTTTCTGCCAGCAATTGGACATGTTGTGATCTTAAGTGCCAAGAAACTAAAACAAAATGACATTTCTATTTTCTAGTGCTGGCAAAATTGAAGTTTGAATGCTCAGAAAACACCAATGACTGCTGTCTCCCTTAACACCTGACTTATTCTAGTAACTGGCTTCTGATACATTTTTAAGGAGTTTGAAAATGAATCAAAATGAAGCCCATAAACTTAGACAAATGAAAAACAAGCCTGCTTTCCTACTACAGGCTATGGAAAGAAAACATTGTGTTGTTTTGCACCAGAAAGTGCTGATTTCTCACTGATTTTCTTTCTGCTCCCAGAAAGAAAAGCACTCAGACTATGCAAAGTGTCACCATTTTTTGGTGTTAACACTATAAAGGAAAAGAGGCTAGTGTAGATAATCTTATGTCTTCAAATGCTGGGAACCCCTAGTTGCTGATCATCTGTGGTGTCACAGCATAAGAATTATATGGGACCTGTCCTTAACAATGGATCTCTTCCCACCCTTCAAAAGGCAAAAATAATTAAAAAAACCACCAACAGCAATTTTGCCAGTTTTTATGTGATGCTCACAAGGGAAAGATACCATGTGTTATGATTCAGAACCTGCATGAAAAGTTCCCTGTGACTCTGCACTATTTTGCCTCTCACGCATCACCCTCTGAAGGCAGCTATGCTTAGTTTATGGAGTTTATGTCTATAATTTCTGGAGCTTAATCAGAGCAGCACACGGAATGGAAAGCTTTTAGGAATTTGTTTATTATGAATTGCTGGAGAACAAGGTTTTCTTCAGTGACTTCAAAACTGTTTGAGTTTTTCTGCTCTGGAAATTCCTCAAAGAGTTTGTGCTATATTGCCAAACTAAGGACTCATTAGATGGTCTACATAGTTGCCCTAGGATTGCATTATAATTATGTATGAAACTCATGGTCCTTGGACTATTCCCTTCCACGTACATGCTAGTATGTGAGTGTGGTGGTCTTCAAAGCTGTGTTTGAGGCCATATCTACAGGTGCATAGAATTAGAACTATCTAGTGATCTGCAAAGCTGAATAGAACTGGGAACAGCAATATGAAGTTCCTTTCAGCTTTGGGGAAATGGGAGGCACAATTTTATGCAAGACTGAAAGGCAGAACAAGAAGCTGTTGGGGATGTTATTAAGGAACTAATGACTGGAGTGGACTCAGCTAGCATAGTTGCAGGCATCAACATTTCTTCGATGGAGAGAGTCACCCAAGGATACTAAAGTTGACTTAATTCACTATAAAATACCTTGGAAGCTGTAACTTCTACCTGAACAAGCATGAAGGAAAAAGTGACAAATGAGTCCTTTGTTACATATATTGATGTGGGGTTTGATTTCCAGTAATGGGCAGTGCTCAGATAAAGAGGAAAGTATTTATATCTGAGCTATAGCCAGTACTAATCTTTAAGCTTTATTTATATTTGATCATCCCTGAAGCTTGACTATCAATAACAAGTTGGTAACAAAATCTTGCTCTATATTTAACAGTTTCCCATAAGCATTTATTATGCTATGGCACTGGTGTGATCCCCATTCCACCATCAGACCTTCTGGGATCTGTGAATTCCAGGATGATACTAGTGTCAGAACTATTTGAAAACTTCCTTTCAATCATGCTGATCAAAAAATCCCAGATTAAGACAGGACAATCACCTATACATATTTGGAAGAAGCACACATAGATATGTTATATTTCTAGGTATATTTATTACTGCATAGAAAGTATGAAGGGTATTTTCTTTTTATATCTCAGATAAGCTCTTAAAATAGCAGCTATATTGACTTATGTAATACACAAATCTTCTGCTGGGCAGGTGTTTTTGCTGAACATAATCCAGAAATGAAACACAGGACTGGTGCAGATGCAACTTGAAACAAATTTCTTTAAAATTTGAGCAAATAGCCATGGAATTTGTTCAAAATATTTAACTGGTTCTATCCATTATTCCTTTCATTGAAGTTTATAAATACTTCAAATCCTGAATAGTAAGAAAATCGTGTTGCTTATATGAAACTCTGTTTTGCACATTAACCTAGGAGGGATTTAATTTGCTCTCGATGCACATACAATACTGCTTCAGTTATCATTAAAGAAGCAGAAAATGTGTAGCTATTTATAATATCCCAGTTGCACCTGTAATTGATAAACATCTGCAAAGACAGATACCAGTTTTCAGACAAAAATCATATGATTGCTTGATACCTTGTATTGAATTTCAATGGGACTGAACTAATGGCTGGAAAGCATGTGAAATTACAGTCTTACATCTTTGAATTGTGAAATTACAGTTTTACACCTTCAAATTATGACTATTTTCTGCTTCAGTATGAAGTAAATAGTGGTTTTTAAACATTTGTTTAAGGCTTGAGTGATCAAGGGTAAGGCACTGTCAGGAAGATACCACTGTAAGTATGATACCATCTTGTAAGTATGAATCAGCAGAGTTCATCCTAAAGAATTCTAAAGCACAAACGTTTGGTAGAGTAAGATAGAGCCTTTCTTTCTTAAATGGAGAAAAGATAGTTTTGCCAGTCCCCTGTGACTTTTAGGTTATACCAGCATTCTGCCTTCCCCTGCGAAGCTGTGCACTGAAAGTACATCCAGTGCCTTCACATTGAAGTCAATGCATAGTGAAGACTGTGGGTATGACTTGTAAGCACTAGGTGACCTGTTTTTTAGAAGGTCCCCTTGTCTTTTACTTAATCCATACCGTAGTGTGTTATGGTAAGGCTGCTAACACTATGATGGCATGGTCTTTTCTGGGTGAACCATGTTAAACCAAGTCAGTTGGAAGCTCATAGGAAAAACACATTTGCCAGGCTTGGAGACTATTTTTTTCAATCAAATGTCACTGAAATTCTTCTAATTTATCACTTAGAAGCAGATGTACTGATGTTGATTACTGTTAGATTCAATTTTTTACTAATGCATAATTTAAACTCTACTTTGCCTCAGGTCCAGCCAAGGTTAATTTGTATTTGTAAATTGTAATGCAAGAAACAAAGTGCATCTGTCCATTTGTGAAATGCCCATGACATTTTTTCTGCTCAAGTCTAGCAATCAAAATACTTAGCCTTCTGGATAGGGACTTATTCCAAATGAAACAGAATATCTTTGTGATAACACTGCACATCACAGCTGTAGGTTACCTAAATAGGCATTATATCCATTACTGTTCTTTTACATTGTTCAATACAGCTATTATGTTCCATCAAAAATGGGAAAACATGTATATTATGAGTAGCAAGAAAACCAGCAGGTTGATAATTGCTCTATGCTCACTAATGTGAATTACTAGCTGGCTCATCTATAATTGTAATTAACACCTCCTGCCTCAGCTATGCAATTAGCTGATGTTGCTACAAATTTTTGTTATATATTTAATCTTTATCTTGTTTGTCTGGCCTGCTCTTGTATTAAATTTATAACTAAATCTACATGGAGCTGCCATGGCAGTTACTCATTAGTCACATGAGGCCTGTGTACATAGGGTAGCTGTATCTCTGGGGAATTCATCATCAACACACTCCATTCTGGTTTAGTAAAGATGCCTGCTGTGTATCCTTTCCCATTTGCTGTATCTGTTCTAGCTAAGTGAATTCATGTTTTGAGCTTTGTGTGCCTATGGTCTTCTTATGAACTTATAGATACCATGTTTCAGAAAGTCCCTGATAGAGCAGGTGAGAAATTCTGGGGCAAAACCAGTTTCTGCTAGGAGCGTTTTGAGGGAGAGATGCCAAAGGCCCTGGTTAAGTTGGCCACCTTGCCTGCACGTCTGGTTCCCAGCTCCCAGGCTCAGGAGCTGCCCAGCTCCTTGGCAGCCCCCAGAGTTCATGGTCACCAGGTCCAGCACCTTCTGTTCGCACTGCTCCAGCCCCAGGGCTCCAGGGACTGCAGGCTGCCCTGCTCCCATAGCCTGCTATCTACCTGGAAGCTCCCTGCTCTGGAGGGACTGCTTGGAGCCCAGCTTTGGCAAGCAGGCAAGTCACCTGTCTTGGCAGGCAGGCAGGTGCTTTGGCTTCTGGGCTGCCCAGCTCACCTTCTCCTGTGCTGCACAGCCTCCCCTGTCAGATGAGCAGGTTCCCTGCATGGACACCTCTCTGGGCAATCTGGGAACCAGGGATCTCCAGGAGAACACTTTGGTTTTGAAAGGAAATGTACACAGGCAAATGAAGACATGGAGAGCAGGAGGATGAATTCGCAGTGTGTTGCTGGCTCATTTTTGTTCTGCATGAGGACTCCCCCGGTGTGCAGGCAGAGTGCCTGCCTTTGCAAGTTCTCTGATTCTGCTCTGGGGCTTGCCCACAAATGCAAAACAGCATGTGGACTGTGCTACCACAGCCTAGCTCACTGGAGGGTTTCTCTCAGTTCCAGTGCAGAGATGCCCTACAGCATTTATTTTACTTTATACAGTGGAAAAAATTAACCATATTTAAAATCGTGTGTAGTATTGGGGAAAATTTTGTCTGATGTGCCAAAAACTCCTTTGAGGCCAAAAATTCTGCTTCTGTAAAGCAAGCAAAAGTATGAAAGTATGAAAGACTCTTCCTTGGGCTCATCATCATGGAAAAGGCCCTCTGGGCATATAGTCTGGTGTTATTTTGGACCAAGGAAATAAAGGGGAATAGATGGAGTTCAATACTGTTCTTTTCAGCTCAGAGATAAGTTTTTGACACTAGGTGGTACTATAGACAAAGGCCAATATTTGCAGTCTTTAGCTCTAACCCTGGCATCTAATTTGATGGCCTGGTTATTGGCTTCCACAGCTCACATTATGCCTGAGATAAATATATTCTACTAGACCAGTTTTTGGAGTGTTGTGCTATGTGATTTCTAACTCACTGCAAAATTTATCTTTGTTATCAGTTCGGATTTTAGCAGGTAATCTTTCCAAAATCTGTGAAATTATTTGACATACTTTAGGGGTAAATCTGACACCAGGTACCACTTGCCAATACAAAAAGGTGTGTGTAACATTTTGAGCCTCCTGTGTTTAATTCTGAAAACATTTCTCATGAGCAACACTGGGAATATTTTGCTGCTTCAGCTGCCCCTCAACACTTTTCACTATTTTTATAATATGTTTTATGGCTTTATTTAAAGCATGGGACTGCATTTATCAAGGGCATTTCTGCAGATATTCTTATTTCTTTTAACACCAACCTCCACTCTCAGATGGATGAATATGTAATTTCCTTGAATTTTCATTTCTGTTTCCCAGATTCTACTTTTTTCCCTCTCTGTTTCTCAGCCTCACTCACTGCTAGATCAAGGCTCTCTAGTCCTTATAGTAATGCTGTGCTTGTTTAGGAGCACAGTCTTACATTTGTTACCTGAGTCTGTAGAAGCCATTACATGTTATTTTCGCTAACAAGTAAAGTGGGAATAAAACTTCTCTGGATGGTGAAATGCTTTTAATGACAGAAGCAAGGAACATTAGCCTTGAAAAATCTATAACTAATTTTTAAACATTATTTTCTTTTTTTCTTTTTTTTTTTTTTTTTTTTTTTTTTTTTTTTTTTTTT
>NDXB01007001.1:104174-129903 GCA_002631895.1 Agapornis roseicollis
TTTTTTTTTTTTTTTTTGTTTCCTTTTCTGTAGCATCCTGGCTTTTAACAACTCAGACCTTTACTGTGTTTATTGCTGCAGAAGTTCAAATCAATGTGTACCAGCTATCTCTTCACAGGCATCACAATGAACTGCCCGCTGATCCCATGTGCTTCAAACCACCCTTACAAATTCCTTATGTAGAAGACAACACTAAAATGGGTACAGTATGGGATGGCTGTTTTGTTTTTTTTTCCCTGCAAAATATATAAGCAACATTAAAATTCACTGTCATGTGTATAAAATCTGTCCCCAACAGCAGACTTATGGTGAAAAGATTGTTTTTTAAGTAAATAAACATACTGACAAGCAACTGAAGAGCAGACAGGACACTTTCGGTCACTTTGTAACCTGACAAGACAACTCCTTTGGCACAATCGTTTCAAAAAATGAAAGCAATACAAATTATGCTGTGTTTTTCCCAAACCTGTAAGCTTTTCAGGTTTATCTTTGCTTAGTTGTGCATACACTTACTGTATGTACATTTATGTAAAGATTGTCATGTACTGAGGTAAAACTGGAAATGTATGCATTTGGATTATTTTTTAATCTTTGTATGATGTAAATATTTTCAACTGCACATATGAAAAAAGGATTAATAGAAATAGATATAGTAAAAATATTACTTCAGTGCACAACTAGATGCTCAGATGTGACTTGTATGTACTGGAGAACAGAAAACCTTAATAGTATCTCTAAATTAATTGGAAAAGATTTTTTCCTGCTTTTAAAAGTGAAAAGAAAATGATGCTGGCTAGGTCAAAGTTCAGACAATTAGGCTTCAGTTTTGGGTTCTTTCCTGTCCTAATTCCTAGCCATCTGAGCCTACAAGATGAGGTATAGCTTGAGCTGGTGAGGTTTGTGTGGTGAATTCCAAGCATATGGATGGCCACACGCAAAGAGTTGTGGTCAATGGCTCAGTGTCCAGCTGGAAGCCAGTGATGAGTGGTGTCCCCCAGGGATCAGTGTTCGGACCTGTCTTGTTTAACATCTTTGTCACTGACATGGACAGTGGGATTGAGTGCGCCCTGCCAATGACACCAAGCTGTGTGGTTCAGTGGATACGCTGGAGGGAAGGAATGCCATCCAGAGGGACCTTGACACGCTTGTGAGGTGGGCTGATGTCAGCCTCATGAAGTTTAGCCATGACAAGTGCAAGGTCCTACACCTGGGTCGGAGCAATCCCAGGCACAGCTACAGGTTGGGCAGAGAGGAGATTGAGATCTGCCCTGAGGAGAAGGACTTGGGGGTGGTGGTCGATGAGAAAATGAACATGAGCTGGCTTCAGTGTGCGCTTGTAGCCCAGAAAGCCAACCGTATCCTGGGCTGCATCAAAAGGAGCGTGACCAGCAGGTCAAAGGAGGAGATCCTGACCTTCAACTCTGCTCTTGTGAGACCTCACCTGCAGTATTGTGTGCAGTTCTGGTGTCCTCAACATAAAAAAGACATGGAGATGTTGGAACAAGTCCAGAAGAGGGCCATGAGGATGATCAGGGGACTGGAGCATCTCTCATACAATGACGGGCTGAGAGCGTTGGGGCAGTTCAGCCTGGGGAAGAGAAGGCTGCATGGAGACCTCCTAGCAGCCTTCCAGTATCTGAAGGGGGCTTATAGGAATGCTGGGGTGGGACTCTTCATTAGGGACTGTAGTGCCAGGACAAGGGGTAATGGGTTCAAACTTAAACAGAAGGGGTTTAGATTGGATATAAGGAAGAAATTCTTTACTGTAAGGGTGGTGAGGCACTGGAATGGGTTGCCCAGGGAGGTTGTGAGTGCTCCATCCCTGGCAGCATTCAAGGCCAGGTTGGATGAAGCCTTGGGTGATATGGTTTAGTGTGGGGTGTCCCTGCTTCTGGCAGGGGAGTTGGAACTTGATGATCTTAAGGTCCTTTCCAACCCTAACTATTCTATGATTCTATGATTCTATATGTAGCAGACTGAGATATTACTGGTTATAGGCTGGAATTTTTAAGTGATGAGATTCACACATTAGGGTTCATTTGAATAAGAATCTTCAGGTGATACTTAAGCTCACAATTTCTCAGCAATAAACTGTAACTTCACAACTCTTATTTATAAGTTGTTACCCACTGTGTGAAGAGAAGCTCTTGTGGCAGCTGATGGAAGTATTATCCGAAATCAAATGCACTGTCCCTGAAGGAAAGAACAGAACAGTGACAGCTGCCACAACACTTCACAGGGAGCACTATGCTCTGTGGGCTGACGAGGTAGGGCAGGTGGAATCATAGCTTTATTCCTGTGCTTGAGGTGTCTGAGCATTTCTGCTGATGTTGAGTGCTCTGGTTTTTATTTGCTGAGAGCATAGACTATGTTTGGTTTTGTCCAGGTGCTAAGGTTTGGGAAACAGAAACAAATCACATGTTGCCACGCAGGATAATCCTAATATAGCTATTGTGGTCATCTTGACTGTACCTTGATTTGTTTTACTGCTTAAATGGTTAATGTCTGCTTTCATATATATTGCACTCACTTTCTCTTTTCTTTTTACTTAAAATGAAATTAAATCATAGAATCATAGAATAGTTAGGGTTGGAAAGGACCTTAAGATCACTCAGCTCCAAACCCCCTGCCATGGGCAGGGACACCTCACACTAAACCATATCACCCAATGCTTCATCCAACCTGGCCTTGAACGCTGCCAGGGATGGAGCACTCACAACCTCCCTGACCAATCCATTCCAGTGCCTCACCACCCTAACAGGAAAGAATTTGTTCCTTATATCCAATCTAAACCTCTCCTGTTTAAGTTTGAACCCATTACCCCTTGTCCTGTCACTACAGTCCCTAATGAAGAGTCCCTCCCCAGCATCCCTATAGGCCCCCTTCAGATACTGGAAGGCTGCTAGGAGGTCTCCACGCAACCTTCTCTTCTCCAGGCTAAACAGCCCCAACGCTCTCAGCCCGTCATTGTATGGGAGATGCTCCAGTCCCCTTGTCATCCTCGTGGCCCTCCTCTGGACTTGTTCCAACATCTCCATGTCCTTTTTATGTTGGAGATACCAGAACTGTACACAATACTCCAAGTGAGGTCTCAGATGTCTCCTAAAAATACATGTGGCAATAAAAAGTAGTATTTGTAGAAAGAATCAAGAGAGAGATTGTATTGAAATAATTTGAGTTCAGCAGCTGATTATAAATAAAATCAATATTGCAAGAGGACTAATTGCATTTTAATTGCATGACAAAATGCTTATCCTAAATGAATCCAAAACTGTAGTGCTAAACTATGCTTTTGTAAAGAGAAAAACATTGCAAACTCATAACTTAGCTGCCTTCTGTGTGCCTCTTGTTCCTGAAGAGGTTCTTGTCAAGGACACAGCTGGGGAGGGCGGCCAGGCTGGGGCTCCAGCAGGGTTAGTGCTCTTGGTGCCTCAGTGTGGGGTGTGTCACTTAATTAGAAACAATCAGACCAACAGGCAAACTGTTTCTCTAAGGCTTGGCAATGTACAGCATGGATTACTAGTATATCCTAACAAAGATTTTGTAAAATATTCTGTGTAATAATGACCTTGCTGCAGCAATACTGCTGGAGTTACCAGTACTGGTATTCTGATCTTTTCCCCTGTTTGAGAGATGTAAGGGAAAGGCTTTCCTGCTGGGAGTGTGAGTGGAGGAGACAGGTCTTGAGGAAGCTTCTGGACAAAGCTTGGTCCATCTGCCAAGTAGACCCTTAGAGACTATCTTGGAGAGACTTCAGATTTCTCTGTGTTGTTTACTGTGCTGATGATCTCCTTTTCCCTTCTAATTGCTTTGCAAAGTGCTAGAGAGTCATGAAATACGAAGGACATGGATCTGGGGCCATCAATGAATGCATTATCAGACTCCTCAAACACAGGAGTGCTGTGTAGAATCATAGAATGGTTAGGGTTTGAAAGGACCTTAAGATCATCTAGTTACAATCCCTCACCCCAGACTATGTCATCTAAGACCCTGTCCAACCTGGCCTTGAACACTGCCAGGGATGGAGCATTCACATCATCTTCTGTCAAATGTTACACAGATTTCATATGCTTACTCCTTTTGAAGCAATAAGCCATATCTGTTGAATGCTTGGCTCTGGTATTACCTACAGAAAAGTACTGTAGTGATGTGGGGTTTTTTTCAAAGAAAACCTGATTTTTTTTTACAATAGCATACTATTTCCATGTGAAATAACTGGATTGCATCTGTATTGCTTTTATAAGAAGCATAAGCAGACTTGGTTAGCTAAACTAGGGTTCCTTTGTCATCTTCCAGTGTCAAATTTATCTTGTTTTCTCCATTCTACTTTCATTTAACATTGCAAAATAGTGATATCTCTTCCACAAATGACACATATAAAATATTAATTGTCTTGCTTATTACAAAGGGCCTTTTCTTCCTTCCCACCCCTGAGTTTATCATTGCCACGGCAGTTACAAATATGTTGCAGAAGATGGCAGACATGCAAATCCACCAGTATATCCTTCAGATATTACAGATATTTATGCTGGAGCCAGGCATCATGGCACTGCACTCTGTAAAGTAAAAATGCTAAGCTTCAAAGGCACTCAGGGAGCTGACTCCATTGATTTCAAGTACTGAAATGTCTTAGAGACACTGAGTTTTAGGAAACTAACTCTCATTGACTTTCAATTAGGATCTTCAGAGTTAAATCTTGCAAAATGCTGAGTATTCCTGAAATTCAGTGAGTAGCCACAGCTCTCCCTAAAAAACAATTGAGTTTGAGGCTGCCTACCTCCTTAGAAAATAGCTTGGCACTTTGCTGGGTCAAGCTTTTAACAATGCTTCTGTCAGGCTGCTATAATTAGTTTGAAAATTCATGGCCACTTTTGGAAATGCTTGCAGGTCCTGAGTGTGCAGCTTCAGAATGGGATATTAACAATGGTTTAGTAACAGGAAGATTTTATAATAGACAGCCAGACATAATCACTTTATTATGAGGCTCTCCTAACCGCTCAGAAAAGGCTTTGTTGTTCTCTAACCATTTATTCACATTTAAAAAGTGATTATTCTATCTCTTTTAAAGAACCACAGCCTTCTACTATATAAATAGTGCTTTGAGTGTTACAGAGTATTGACTCCACATACCATAATACAGCATTATGTCAATCCAGCTGCCAAGTGCAGTGTTTGCCCACATTTTCTGTATGATTAAGATCCTTATGAAATCTGTTCTATCTGGATGCAAAAAAAAAAAAACCAAAAACAACAAACCCAAACCCAACCCTGTGATTCAAATGACAATGTTATTTCATCCTACAAGGAACATTTTCTCTTTTGTCAGGCAATTGATCTCATTTAAAACCAAGAGGAACTGAGTCAGCAAGTTTGGAAGAACTTGACTTTTAGCCTGCTCCCTGAAGTTCCCCCCAGAGCTATGTGTCAGGCATGGAGGCTCCTGGCAGGGCAGGAGTTAGGCATCACAGGACAGGATTCCAGGGTATGGTGTGCTGTTGTGGTTAAGCTCAGCAGGTAAGTCAGCACCACACAGCCGTTCACTCACCACCCCACTACCCTTCTTCATCCTCCTTCAGGCAGGATGCGGAGGAAAATCAAAAGAATGTAAACCCCACTGGTTGAGAAAAGAACAGTCTGATAACTAAAGCATAATAGAGAACTACTATTACTACTACTATTACTACTAATAAGGATAAGGGAAATAACAAGGGGAGAGAATATAAAACTGAAAGGGAAAAGAAAACAACAATAAACACAAGTGATGCACAATACAGTTTCTCATCACCCATTGACCGATACCCAGCCCAACCCAAACAGTGATCTGGGCCTTCTAGATGACTCCCCCCAATTTGTATAGTAGGCATGATATGCTGCGGTATGGAATACCCCTTTGGCTAGTGTGGGTCAGGTCTCTGCTTCCTCCCAGCTTCCAACAGCTACTGGGAAGGATTAAAAATAAGTGTTATGGCTGAAATCAGGACATGTGGTTAGCAGGCTAATGCTTTGAGCTTCTCTAAGGGAGCACAAGTATGAGAAACTAAAAGGGTTTAAGTGTCTGCATCCCACACTCTTCCGGGGACCATTTTTTCATCTGTATTTCAAAAAAGAAGAAACAAAAACCAAACCAACCCCCCCTGCACTGCATATAAATAGACACTCTATTTAAGGTTACCCTGAGAATGTTTCATTGTCAGGCATGAACTTTGTACCAAGCTACTCGTAAGACTGAATGAATGCTGATGAAAGGGGAGAGAATAATAACTTGGGAAACTTTTAATTAAAAAGTGAGGTACATTGACAATTTCTTCAGGATTTTGCAATTTTTGCATCATCTACACGGTTTTTAAGACTGCAACTTTCAGCAGCTTTTTAGTTTCAGCTATCTCCATTTTAGGCTTTCTAGCTTGTCACAAAACGTGACAGTGGGCACCAGACTGTGTTGAAGAACTATGTTAGGGAATATATAGTTATAAGTGTAAAGATTTTTAAGCAATGACTAATTTTAAAAGTAACATTAGTGTTGCTTTATTATTAAATATTTAAAAATGTATTTTCAATTAATATTCTAAAGATACATTTTCAAAGAAATGGAAATCGTGTCTCATTGTAGACTCCCAAATTGTTTCATCGTTCTTGTGATTCTTTTTTTATTGATTAAAATTATGTAAAATTGATTTTAGCCCAAAATATTGCCTGCATGCAGATTTACAAAGATGAAACAGGTGCAACTAGAACAGAAGTTGTTATTTTAATGCAAATATACAAATAAACCAAACTTTGCAGTGCTTTGTTGGGTTTTCAAACTTCCTAAAGTATCAGGGAAAAATGCATTTCCAGCTTCTGTTTCCAGTTTCAGCCTAGAACTTTTATTTTCTGTTGGTTTTCACAGTCCAGAGAAATTCTTAACTCTCATCAGGATAATTAATATCTATTCTGCTTTCTGGTTTCCAAAGACAGCGATTTTTAAACTGCCAGTGATAGTAATTTTTTTAAGTATTCAATTATTCCTTCAAATATTTTGCAAATGTTCTTTAATTCCTTCTAAATTAATTCATGACAGATTTCTATATGGTAATCAGTTTGAATATCTAAAATAAGCATTAAGGAAATCCTAACAGGCAGACTTAGCCTTTGGCCATGAATAATTGGAACAAGTTCAGATAATTTTTAGTGCTCTAAAGGTTATTCTAAATGTCATAGTTAAGGAAAGTTTGGCTTGGCAATGAACAGTAATTACATAGTAATGCAATAGTAATATTTATAGAGAGGGCAAGGATATTTCAGATGGTCTTACTAATATCACTTTAAAATTGCTTTACTTTGGGAGGTACTGCCTTAGTATTAGGTGCATTTTAATAACAGTCTAATTCATCTTCATCCCTGCTGGGAATCAAACAGACCCCCTTGTTGTGAATTAGTGTTAATACAGCTTCAATAGATTCAGCTGTGGGATAATTAATGACTCACTTGATCTTGCCAGAACAGTTCAAGTGGGCTTCATGCAGCATGCAGAGATATTATCCTCTGGTGAGGTCATATATCATGTCAGCCAGTTAACAGCAGTGACCACACAACACAATTGGAAATGATAGAATAATCAACATTTTTTGACCCCACTTGTGAAGGTTTCACTTTACTGCAGAGTAACAATTGAAAGACATGGCAAAATGTACTTGCATTGTGATAAGCATCCATGAGAACTGGCTCCTAGGATATCTGTGTTGAGCTTCCTTTTCTGCAAAGTACAGTGATTTTTGGCATAATACTTTCTTACATTTATACTCATCTTTTAAGCACTTACAAACATGTGGCACATCACTGTCCTAGTTCCTACCCAACAGATAATAAGGGTAAGAAAACCCCTTCTGCTATTGCAGTAACATTTACTGCTATAGGTGTGGCTTTCCTGGACCAGGAAGGAGCTGTAAGAGAAGGTTTTTTATGCTGTGCTTGGATGGAGAATATCTACACAGCCATCCAGTCCCCACCTTTCTCCTTCTATTCAGTTGCTGACTGAATTTGATTCTATTAGTTGTTACTGGTATCCTGTTAACACTGAGAAGGATCACCTAGTGATCAGGGTCCCCAGCGTGTTAAATATACACAAAATAAAAACATAGTCTCTGCTCAGATAACCATGTAGACCACATTAACAAATGTATCTGCAACTTCAAAGGGGGCTCTTTGTAAGGTGGTAGATTTATACCCAGGAGATTAATTTGGCACTACTTGTATTTGTCTCCATCAATGGATTCCTTATCCATCCATTCCGCTTTTCCTGCAAAAGAAAAATCTCTTGCAGATACAGAAAGTATGCCCTCCTTAAAGAGTTTGTATAAGTGCTGTTTTAATTCCTGTCTGGGCTTACATTTCCTTTTCTAAGAGCTATTTCTGTCTTTTGGGCTTTTCCTTCTCAGAGGCTACTCCTAACTGCTACTTTTTTTCTGAGCCTCTTCACCCTCTCTGCCTTCGAGAGCTACCTTTTCTGTATAGCCCTTGTATTTTTCTTCTCTCAGCTTTCCCTCAGATTTCACCTGTTTGTGATCTCATTCTTCAGACCTCATCTGGGAATTAATTTAGGGAATAATGGGATAATTTCATAAAAACCCATGCTTTAATTATTTTATCCATGTTATATTAACAACATGTGAGGCAGGAGTGGTTTTTTAAGGAGGTGGTACAAATAGATGCACAGAAGTATCTTTAAGTTTCAGATCGACCTCCTTCATAATCCTTTTCTGGCACTATTTTACATTTCTGCATTTTAGGAGAAGCTTTCTTATCTCTGTGTTCTTCCCTTCTTGATTTTTTTGAGTGACAGGAAAAAGAGAGGAAGAAGACTGTATCTTTAACAGTGGGAATCTATAAACCATCTGAACCAAAGCACACCACATTCCAATAATATGCGATCATCAAAGGAAGCTTTTTTTCCCAAGCACTTTAGGCCAAAATCTACGGCAGAGTCACTGATTTCCCCTGTAGTGTGTTTTCTGACACCTCATTGGGCTGAATGGAAGATGACACTTGGTGCAGTGAATTTTTCCTAAGCAAGCATTGCAACAGCAAGATACATGCATGCAGGCTCCATTTACACCTGTATAAGGCAGTAACTGAAAATGTTTATATAGTTGTTCGGGTTACTCACTGCCTTAGCTAGTGTGAGAAACACAGAAATATGTGCATTTACCGATCTGGTCTATAGCAAACCTCACAGAATAGTCTGCCAGCTGAAGAGCAATTTAAGTGGAAAGCTGCTGCCAGGTACATCAAATACATGCTCTTTTAAACTGCTGAGATCAATAATATACCTCTATTGGCAGAATGGAATCAGTGTCCTCATCTGAGCCTGGACCAATCCTCATCCCCCACTCATTAGCAGAGCTTGACTTCCCTTGTTGGATTGCCAGTGGTGGCAATTTTCTAGCATATGTGACATAGTCAGTATCCACAGAGGGTTAAGGTGACATAGCAAACACAATTTATTTAAACCAAGATTTGAATGAAGGTCTTGGATGGAAAAGTGTCTTGTATTAAAATTGTAATTTACAAATATTTCAATGTAAACCATTTACAAACCAGCATGTGATCACAAATGCTTCATCTAGGAGCAGAATATCTTAAATAACCCCTTTTGAGAGGTACACTTGAGACTGAGTTGTCTCATGTATCACCCTAACAGTAACTGTGCACCTGGAGATCCTGTGCCTTTGTTGACGAATTTTGTTTTGGTAATACCATTGTGAATATGCTTCTGTGTAGCATAACACATGATGAAGTAGAATAAATGCATCCTTCACCTTGTTATAAATCTTCTCTCTGTCTTTTCAAGTGTGTTATCAGTGTAAACCAGACATCTCTTAACTAGCTCTTTTCTCTTTTCCTCTGTGTTTATCTTTCAGTACTATATTAAAAAATGGCCAGGTTATTTAGATTAGATAGAAGAAAGGAAGTTACTTGAATCATATAATATCATAACGCTTTCAGTTATATGTTTAGTAGATGTAAATGATTGAAAGTGCAGAGTGACAGGCAATTACTGGGGTTTCCTTTATACTCAAGGCAAAGAAATTACTACTTCTAGTGTGTCATTTGATCTAGGTGTAGATATGCAAAATAATAAGAATTATATTCTTAAGTGTTTGCCTCTTACTGTTGACTATAAAGGGACACTAATGAAACTAGTTCAGATTTAAATAATACCAATGTTAATGTTAATACTGATACTAATAAATAATCTTCAAAATGGAATTTTCTTGCCTAAAAGTAGGTATTAAATGTTATCTCAAGGGTCCTAGGCATCCCCATCTCCAGTTGCTAGTGTAGTAGGTTCTCTAGTAGGTTCTGTGTCATTCCTGCTAACTCCATGTAAATAGCTTAGACATCCTAGAAGATCTCAAATGGCTCTAGACACCCATGTCTAGACACTTGTATTACTTCTCAGGCATCTAAAATGAACGGGATGATTTCTACCCACAGTGACCAAAATTAAACCAGTTGCCTTGGAAAGACTTTTACCTTTGAAATAAATGGTCAGTGGAATCTGGCTATCAGATTTAACTAGTGGACTACCGTTACGTAATGAATGCAACTGTTTAGGGGCTGATATTGTTGGCACAATGAAAAATATTATGTGCAATACCATTAAAGTTAGTTTAACTACAGTGGTAGTGGCTGTTACAAAGTCAGAATCAGGTTCCACAGAAAATATTTATAACTCTGTCCTGGTTTTGGCTGGGATGGAGCTAATTTTCTTCTCAGTACCTGGTGAAGTGAGAACAATGTTGATAACACACTGATATTTTAGTTGTCGCTACGTAGCAGTTACTCTGATCAAGGACTTCTCAGTCTCTCATGCTCTGCCAGTGAGGAGGAGCAGAAGAAATCAGGAGGGAGCAAAGACAGAACACCTGACCCAAACTAACCAAAGGGGTGTTCCGTACCACAGCACATCATGCTCAGTACATAAACTGGGAGGACGTGGCCAGGAGGGGCTGACTGCTGCTTGGGGATGGCCTGCACATTGGTCAGTGGGTGGTGAGCTAAAGTGCTTTTTGGGTTCTATTTCTTTCTCTTTTTTCGTTATCTCCTTTTTCATTATTACCATTGCTATTATTATTATTATATTATTTCAATTATTAAGCTGTTATTATCTCCACCCACGGGTTTTATGTTTTTCCAATTCTGTTTTCCATCCCACTGGGTTGGGGAGTGAGTGAATGGCTGCGTGGTACTTTGTTGCCAGCTGGGCTTAAATCTTGAGAACTCCAATGATAAAATACAAACTCTTTTCTATTTTTACAGAAGTTTATGACTTTCTATTTGTTAGTTTAGAGCAATGGTCCATGAAATTATATACATTTTAAAGAAACAAAAACCCACTACTGTTTTCAGAGAAAAATCTTAATTAAGCAAGGATGTTTAAAGATGTACTTTGATATCCTTGCTGTCATTCCATATCATTGTTTACACTGCATATCCAAGTTTTAAAATTTGAAAAGTATTGTATGTTTCATCAATTCTTGGCTGCCAAATTAAATACAGACAAGTATGTTAGAGATTGTTATATATAATCTGTAACTTTTGAAAAACAAAATATTGCTCCTCTAGAATGAAGTTACTGACAGGTTTTTAGTGTGCTTACAAGATTTGTGGTTTATATCCTGTTTTTAGAGTCTTCAGATGACTAAAACTCCGCTCAAGATTTTACCTTTTGAATGAATAACATTTTTATACAGGAATGTAAATCGGATATAGATTTTTTAGAATTGTCCTTTTATCAAAAATGGCAATAAAGATAACCTAAAAGAATTAAGTAGCAGAGAAGAGAAATAAACCTAATCAGGACAATATTTACAAACTTTTGGTAGCTCTGATAAATGTAGCTATAAATTAAATCTGGCTTGAGGACCTTCTCTCTATTTACATGAAGAACAGAAATGGAGATTACTCACAGCTTGTAAATAGTTGAAACAAGTCTTATATTTTAGCTTTCTGTGTGGACATGCAACAAAAGCATGGCTGTATGACTTTTTTAGTCCTTATTGGCAGTATTGCTTTTTGTGTTAGACAAAAGGAAAGGTACAGTGTCAGAGAGTTTTTAAATTCATTTGCCCCTAGCTGATTACATTTTTGTCCATATATTATTTAGAAGATTTGTTCTATGTAATGTTCCTTGAAAGTCAGAAATTTATGTTGGTACAATTTATAAATCAGAATAGCTTTATATATATCTGTGTATTTGAGAACCTCATAAGCACACTCAACCTATATGACTCTCAGTCCTATAGGTTGGAAGGGACTGTGGGAATTTCTTTAGTCCCATCAGGTCTTGAAAACCTCCAAAACCAGATACAGAACAACTCCTCTGCAAAAATTCTTCCATTGCTTGGCTGCCCTCAGAGATCCTCCTTCCTTGCCAACTAATTGAATCTCCCATTGCAGATAGATAGGTCCTCACCAGCAGGCATTCACGCACTGCCTACCTTTTACCAAGTAAATGTGCACTGTTTGATTTAAGCAAGGCAAACAAATTTATTTACATTGTCCTGAAGTGTTTCAGTAAAATTTGTATTTATATTGTTGAAAGTTTCAGGATTTGATTATGCTGACACATTTGATATCTTTAACAAGGTGGAAGCCCTTCTTTACACAGTCTTCAAATAGAAATCAAGAAGCAAGTGTCCCTGCCCGTTATGGTATATGGTCTTTATTTCTCATACCTGGATGTACAATGGTTACTCCAGCTGCTCCTTATGGATTCTGTCTCACCTTTCCAGGTTGTCTCTGTGCATTTTACCAGTTTGTGGCTGCCAGAGTAAACTAATAAGCGCATATTTAAAGTTGATTTTTGATAATATAATGAGACATAGTTCAGGACTTCCGGGAGATTTGATTATGGTAATTTCTTAGCAACTGATCTTGGAAATTTAAATTCTTCCTCCAACCTAATTCGTCAATATATTCTTTTTCTACGTAATTCTCTTTGACTTAAGATGCATCATATTCCTCTTCAAGAACACATTTAGGGTAGATTTCATCTGAACAAATGTAGATACCTATAGTACTTTGTGAATTAGTCACCTGAAGCTCCCTTTATAGTCATTGCAGAGAAATAAGCCTCCCCAGGGTGTGATGTATGTTATCCTACAGTACACACTGGAAATGAATCAGATGAATGTCTCTCTGAATGTGCTTGTTTCTTTACATAGATTATATGGGAAGGCCAGAGACGCTCAGATGTAAATGTTCATATTGTAGGTATTTAAAATTATAGAAAATAAATTCTACCCAAAAAATCACCTGCCTAGTATGTTATTAGGTTGTTTTCACAAAAGACATTTTTAAATACAATTTAGATTTTATTTTATTTTGATTTGTGCCCCTGCATATAGTAAAATGAAATTTTCATGTTTGGATAATTCCTTCTTTAACTCTGAACACTTTTTAAAAATCTAGTTCATCTTAATCATCTTAAAATAATCTAAAATCATCTATGATTTCCTGTTAGGGTGGTGAGGTACTGGAACGGGTTGCCCAGGGAGATTGTGAGTGCTCCATCCCTGGCAGTGTTAAAGGCCAGATTGGGTGAAGCATTGGGTGACATGGTTTAGTGTGCGGTGTCCCTGCTTATGGCAGGGGGGTTGGGACTAGATGATCTTAAGGTCCCTTCCAACCCTAACTATTCTATGATTCTATGATTCTAGTTGCAACCCCCCTGCCATGGGTAGGGACAGCTGACACTAAACCATGTCACTTAAGGCTCTGTATGACCTGGCTTTGAACACTGCCATGGATGGAGCATTCACAACTTCCCTGGGCAACCTGTTCCCCACCACGCCCACAGTAGAGAGCTTCTTCCTTATATCTAACCTGAACTTACCCTGTTCAAATCTAAACCTGTTACCCCTTGTCCTATTGTTACAGTCCCTGATGAAAAGTCCCTCTCCAGCATCCTTGTAGGCTCCCTTCAGATACTGGAAAGCTGCTATGAGGTCTCCATGCAGCCTTTTCTTCAAACAGTTATTTAGTACAGAAAATATTTTGAGGCCAAATATTCTAGTCTAATTTTCAGAACAAGTGATGATAATGATAACAACAACAATCATAATAATATTAATTAATGTATATTATTATTAATAATATAGATGAGATATGGACATTAGTGCTGTAAAACATTGACTGAGATAATAATTTTTTTATTTTATTTTGTAGTTAAAGGTAAGATTCTGGAATCTGCTGTTTACAGGTGCTGAAAAGAACAGAATAAAGTTTGGTTAGGTCACCTCCAAGATCTTCTGACAAGATATATATTTATATATATATATATATATACACATTTGACAGCTCATGAAATCCTACACTTCCATTTGTTCATAGTAACTATATTTGTAGGAACATGCGAGCAATTTATTTCAAGAGACAACTGATTCCATTTCAGTTTTGATGCTTGTTGCTCTGGATGTTAAAGTGCAGACATTTTTTGACCCAGGTAAAATTGTTTTCATTAATTTTTTTCACCTGAACTGGAGAACACATTCCCTCTAAATTCCATCTTGGTTCCTGTGCCCTGCAAAATATAACTTATAAAAGGAGGTCTCACTCTCTGGGATCAGTCTTTTGTACAGCCATCAGCTTTGTCTTATATATATTTATATAATTTGTATTTATTTCTAGGTTATTTTAGAGAAGACATACATTTGCTCTTTTCAACTTCAATCCACACTCGAAGTTTGCTTTATGCCTACATTTTTGAAGTGCCTATGTTAAAGCTTTTGGGGAAATGCATGAAAAAACAAAGAAAATAAGATGGCCCATGACTTATTTAATTCTATAATGCCCCAGGCTGTGTTACTATGCATTTGCAATACTTTTTTTCTTTCTATAAGATATAGACCCTCGTAAGTTTTAAGCACAGTGTGCTCTGTCCTAATCGTTATCTCCTCATACCTCTAGTTCTTTAGGCACTCACCATTCCTCTGACCATGTGGAGAACTGAGCTGTGCTGAGCAGACCAACACACACTTTAGGATTAAGCATGATTATGATGCAGAAATAATTTGAACAGATTGCAGAGTCCTCAAAGGTCTGTTTTGATAGGCATTTGCAGACCCTTTATGCACTATCAGCTTATGTGTATCAGTGTCCACCTCAAGTGGTAGCTTCATGATTAGAGTGCCATTCCAATAACCTCACCCTTAATTTTATCTTGCTTTGAGGGTAGCACTAATTTCACATGTCCTATATCCTGGAAGAAGTGTTTCTCGTTGTATTTTCATCACTGGATGTTTATAACTGGATTCTTTTTCCAATTGTTTGTTATTGGGGAAAAAAAAAACACAGCAAAACAACGCACACACAACCAAGCAAAACCCATAATAACCAAACCAGAAAAACCAACCAAAAAGCCCAAACTAAACCCAAGAAAACCCTGCTAAGAGAAAGGAAAAAGACCACATCTCCCAGTTTGTTCCCTGGTGTCTGTCTTCCTCCTACCATTCAGTATAGTGATACTGCACACTTTGCTTTAGCTTCTTTCTGGTGGGAGTGCTCTCACAGATGGGAGAAGCACGTATTTGCAGCAAGTAATTTTGTAAGGATGTCCAGTTAAGGAAAATGCTGGATTTTGGGTTTTTTACCCCAGATGACCATCCCACCCTTTGGACAGCTATATTATGTGAAATGTGAAGTGCCCCTGTAAATAATCAAGAGAAGAGTGTGGGCTGCATGGGTGAGCCAGTCTGTCATTCACTGGCTCTGGGCTCTGTTCTCAGGCCATATGTGTGTGATATTTAACTGGCCTTCCTGCAAGTCCTTTGCTGGATCAGAATATAAAATTTTTCAAGGACCTCACAGCTCTCTACCTTCTAGTAGGACTCAGCAAGAATGACACTCATTCAGTTGCTTGCCAGTGAGATGGTTTTGTGCTGGTAGCCATGTTGTGTTTAAGCCCAGCTGTAACTCAGAACGACACATCCGCTCTTTCACTACCCCCCTTCCTCCCTTCCGCTCTTGGGGGGATGGGGAAGAGAATCGAAAGAATGTAACTCCCACGGGTTGAGATAAGAACAGCCCAGTAACTAAGGTATAACACAAACCACTGCTGCTACCACCAATAATAATAATAATAATGATAAAGGAAATAGCAAGAGAAGAGAATACAACCACTCACCACTGTCGTAGTTTAAACTGTGTGTGGGATACTGTCCCACACACCCTGCCACTCATGGGTGTCCAGCCTCAGGGAAAATTGGTTGGTCTCCCCATATCGTCATCTAAAGATAGACAAGACCCAAACCTGACTCTGATTGACCCTTGAGATCAGACCAAATGGTCGTGGGCCAAACATACCCTGTATGCGTCCCAACACGGTGATTCCCATCATTATCAGCATACAGGTCTCAACAATATTAAAAGGCCATTCAAAATCCCCAAACCTCTCAAACGATGCTGTAAATCATCTGGGGGGAGGACTGAGAGGGTAGAAGAGTGTCTCCTTCACAGGTTGACCACCCCAGAAGGAGAAAAAAGAAGTGTAATTGCCAAGCACTGTTATTATATACCTCCCAGAGTATAAAGGTGGTGACCACACTGGGAACATAAACCAGATCAATTTCATGATCAATGACTCTATTGTATTACAAGTCATTATTATAAAATACAATGAGACCAAAACCTTAGTCCAAGCCCCCCCCCAGATAAACACCAACACAGCGAATACCGGCTGTACATAAGGTATGATATCCTGAGTCCGTGAGATCAAGAGGAAAAACCNCTCGTGAGACCTCACTTGGAGTATTGTGTGCAGTTCTGGTGTCCTCAGCATAAGAAGGACATGGAGCTGTTGGAACAAATCCAGAGGAGGGCCACGAAGATGAGCAGGTGACTGGCGCACCTCCCATTTGAAGAAAGGCTGAGAAAGTTGGGTCTGTTCAGCCTGGATAAGAGAAGGCTGTATAGAGACCTTCCAGTATCTGAAGGGGGCCTTTAAGGATGCTGGGGAGGGACTCTTCATTAGGGACTATAGTGATAGGACAAGGAGTAATGGTTCAGACTTAAATGGGAAGTTCAGATTGATATAAGGAGAAAGTTTTTTACTGGGAGCGTGGTGTGGCACTGGAATGGGTTGCCCAGGGAGGTTGTGAATGGTCCACTCCTGGCCTCGTTCAAGGTCAGGTTTTTCTAAGCCTGCCTCTGTCTTTCTTGTAATCTGTTTGTAGGCACTTTCATTCGGCTGTTAGATCCTTCTAAAGCTGTCTTTTCTCATGTTGAACATGTTCACCTCCCTCAGCTTTTTAGAGGGCAAGTCCTCTGGTAATTTTATTTGCTCTTTTCTGAGCTAACTTGTTTATTGATATCTTTCTTGTAGTGGGGAGTTCAAAATTGGACACAGTATCTCGATATAGTCTATTAAGCACTGAGTAAAGTAGAAAGACTCTTAAACTGATGCCTTGACTGTGTCACTGCTCATGCAGCCGAGGGTGCTGGTAGGGTTCACTGCTGGATCATGGCAATCTTGTGCCCACTAGGACACCATGGCCTTTTCAGCAGAGCTGCTTCCCACCCAGGCAATATCCAGCCTGTAGCTTTGTGAGAAGTTACTGTGTAAACTAAAGGATTAATATACCACAAGTCCTTTCAGGAGTTATCTAAACCCCTGTGGTAAACCTCATTCTTCTAATTCCAGGTATAGCTTTAATGTTATTCTCATAACACTTCTGAGAGCAAATAGGTGGCAACAGCCAAAGAAGGTTCTGGATGAGAAAAGGAGATAAAAGAGTATCCTAATGAATTCTAAGAAACGATGAGATTTAAGATACATCCTTGTGTACAGTCTGACCACCTTTAGCAATTTCCAGGTCCAGTGTGGTGGTGTTTAGGTTTTCTTTGCTCCAGTTAGTACTTGCTGAAGATCAGGTACCACATAAGAAATGAAAATGCCAAACTGAAGGCTATGAATTCCTCATGGTAATAACATCCCTGATCTACAGGGGGTTCACTGCAGCAGCATGGGGGCATAGTAGTGATTTCCACATGAGACTGAAGCTTGTAGATGATCTCACCAGCATTTGACATTGCCTAGAGGAGTCTGAAATCATGTCCAAAATGCTCCTCAGTGCTTCTGTGTTATCCCGTTTACATCTCTGTGCTACCAACGAATTAGGAAGAGCTAAGGATCAGGCCTGTGACATATGACATGCCTTTGGATTGGAACACAGGAATAATGAGACCTAGAAATATCTGAAGACATTTCTGGGCCAGTGACCAAGGAAGGACAGAAAGATTCCTCCCTTCTATCACATTGAAAAGAACACAGAGTCACTCAAATCAGGGAAAGCTTGAGAATTGCTAGGAGGCAACAGTGAGCTGTTGTGCCCTGTGAGCTGCAGAGCAGTATCAACTGTCTGTATGTTTAATGCAGCAGGGAGCAATGCCTCATCCAGACATCTACTCATGCACTGACCCCCTGGAACTGGCTCTGTCTGCAGCAGACTGACTGACCTTCCACCATATAGCACTTGACCCTGTGGCTTCTCTGGACTTTATGTACAATTCCTTATGGCCTAATTATGATTGCATGTTTGTTTGTTCCTGGTTCAGACTAAAACAATTTCAGGGCTTTGCTTCAGCCCATCATTATGGTGCTTTTGCAGTACTGAACTAAAATGTCCTGCATGTCTAAGGTATGAGTGCAAACTGATGATCGTTGTTAAGGACAATGTTGGACAGTGCCAGAAAACAGAAGAAGCCTAATCTCATGCAATTCTCCAGCTGGATTTTGGCACAAAAATCTGTGAACTGTCCCCAGGCATCTGACAACAGCCCTAATGCACCTAAGTTCATCCATTAGCCTTTTTCATTTAGCAGTGTAAACACAAGCTAGCATCGTGCTTCTATAAGAAATGAATCAGTGTCGAAAAGGGGGCTGGAACAAAGACACACTACTCTTCAATTATTAGAAAGTCATCAGCGGTGCTTTTGGTTCAGGTGAGTAGTGGACCTGCTCTGAAGATTGCCAAGCTGGACTCCAAAAGCCAGGGCCATTGTCAAAACAGGGAATGCTGGCTGTCTCCTCCATCCCTGTCTTAGACTCACACATCAGGGAGTTTAAGAAAGAGATGAGAAAGGGAAAAAAAATACTGTTTTCACTAGATCTATGTTTTCATTTGCTTCATATTTTAGGAGCCATCATACAAAAGGGCAAGAGAGGAAGCTACAAATCCTTTTCAAAAGGCAGGGAAAAGAAACAGTAACAACAACGACAACAACAAAAAAGGAAGCCAAAAGGTAATTTTGAAATAAATCCTTATCTTCTAAGCTGTAGAGCAAGGCCTTGGATAATGTTAATGAACCATTAGCCCTGCCTTAATCACAACATCACTTTCTTTTGTTCTCACACCCCACTGCTTTTTCCCAGCCGGAGACACTTAGATTTTCAGAAGTGACAGTGCTCCTCATGAGCATAGGTCTTGCTGGTTATAATGGACACATCTGTGCTTACAATGTTTGTCTGTCATATCCACTGTTTGCTTTTAGCAGCATGACGAAGAGTGTGTGGCAGCCTGTGTTTGTGTGTGTGTGTGGGAGCAGCAGTGAGAATTCAGACTACTTAAAACCCTGCTACGATGCTCTGTTTCTCAATACTGTATTTATTGCAACTCACTTTGTAGTCAGATGAATGGAGTATTTTTTTCTTTTTTTTTAAGGAATTTTACTCCCAATTGTTTTTATTACAACATAAATTTGATGACTCTTTATTAGACAGTAAGAACTAGGGCAACTCTTTGTGAGACTTGATCTGCTATTGAAATGTGTACAGTTTTGCCCTGGAATTAGGCCTTTCAACTGAACAAAAACTTACAGACAAAAGTTCCCCTTACAGTCATAGCATTGGTTTTCTCTGCAGAAGCCTTCCTCTACCACTGCTCTTCAAATCAGTTCCCCATGGCAGTTTCAGTGCTGGTGAATGAAACAGGGCCAGGGCACGAGCCAGGGCACTTCCAGGCAGCTGCTGTTGAATTGTTAGCATGATCTCTGGCACAGTTTTGTCCTCAGCCAGTGAGCAGACTCCTGCACAATGCCTGGCAAAATCTGTGGAACTGCATGAGTGATATGGCTGCAGAGATCCTGATGTGATCAGGGTTCGAGTAATGCCATGTCCTTTGGGCGCCAGCCAGAGACCAGGTCCTGGCCTATGTTATTTACTTGCTAGGGGGTGCAAACACAATGTCTGCCTTTTTTCCTTCTTTTCTTTACCCAACTCCCCCCCAAACCCTGCCCCAGCAACAACTTAGATGACTATTGTTTTAGGCTGTAATTCTGGAATAAAGGTTGTAGGAGTGACTTTGGGTTATTTGTTATCAGTGTGAGATTGGGTTTTTACAGTACAGCTCTTCCACTGACTCCTTGCTTACACAGAGGTAGGTGAGGGAAAACCCTGCAGTAGTCTTTATAAGTCAAACTGCTTGTTGCCCTTGAAATGATAGAAAAAGTAGTCACACACCTGTTTAGGGAAGTGCTAGGAAAAGCTGTTTTTTTCTCTCCTCACTAAATTTTTTGTTTTCGTATTTCCTAAATAATTTTGCTGTTTTCATACTTTGTCCAGAATTTGCACATCAGGGAGTATATTTCTTGCTTATTATTTTTCTTCAACTTCTTCAATTCCTATAAATTAGTAACCAAGATACAAGGTAATGAAAAATTAGCCCTAAAGCATAGTTAGATTGTATTTGTTCTCTTGTGCATTTTTCTACCATCATTCATTCAATATGCTATTACGTTCTCTTTTGTGTATTGTGTCCTAACAATCCCTTTAGATCATTTTCAGAATTCTCCTTAGCCAAAATAGATATTGTTAAGATAATGATTCTAAATATCAAATTGATTTTCATACTGGATAGATATTCCAGTATGAACCAATATGCTGATTTGAAATAATTGATATTTCAAACATAAACTATTTCTTATGTATTTATTTTTTATTTAATTAAACCAAACAATAATAATATGAGGCAAAAATACAACAATATTAAAAAGATTCATAATTTACTTTTCCTTAGTGATGCTGATAGCTGGAAGAGTAATGGCAAATATAATTAAAGTTGCATAACTCTTCCATTCTATCCTCCTTTTAATTCTCTCATAGTTTTGTTAATTGATCACTACCCATTCCCAACATTTATATTCATAGTTTCTGTCTGAAAGTGGTGGGTGGTTTTTTTGGAAATCTATGCAAAAGATGTTCCAGCAATTCTTGAGAATATCAAAACTCAAATCAATTCCACAAACCCATAAAAAGAATAACTAAAAAAGTCTGTCTCTTATGAACAGCTCTCATTAAAACAGCTTGAAGAGGAGGAGGAAGAGCCAAATACTTCGTTGGTATAAATGGGGAAATATCAATAGGAAAAATGGGAATTGTGGTCATTTTCACGTGCAGGAAATTTGGCACATAACTTGCCACAGAAAGAGCCTCTTTTGAGAGAAAGTGCTTTGGTAAATATTGGCTGCATTTTGACCAGAATGTGAATTGTTGGCAAGTAAGCTCTGTTTGCATGGAGTAGATATCTTTTATGTAGCTATGAGATGTCACTCAGTGAACTGTGCAGCGGGTAAAAAACATTCTGGAAACGTGTGGAGGTTAAACTAAAGTTTTGCTTTCACAAAGGTCATAAAGTAAGAAAGGCTTTGATACCCAGAGTATCCAACATCACTAAAATATGTGTCTGAAAAGAATGGATGGCTGTGTCTCAGTGGGTCACATTTTAGACTTTCTTGCAGAGTTAAATTACTGTACAGATTTTGCACATATTCAAAACTAAGAACAGAAATTTAGCTTAAATCTTAATTTAATGTTTTTCTTTTATAACAATAGATATAAATTACCATAACTTTAGCTTGGAACCTACTTTAACCCCAAAGAGTAATTTTGAGGCAAGATCCACGTGAAATCTCAGCTTTCTTTTGGCTGATGTTTCATCATGTAAGGTCATAATCTATTTTGCTCACCACCACTAGTAGGCTTTTCTACTTCTGCTGCCTTTTTCTGCTTTACATTTTGGCATTTATTGACATCTGGGATCAATTTGACTGAATACGTAATTGTAAATACAGTGGAAATAATCAGGTCCTCTTTTTGAAAGAAATATAAGCAAGCAAGCCAAGTGGTTTGATTTTTGCCCTAGATACATTCTCACTTACTTTAAGAGAGCTGTTCCTGTCTTCGTGCTTCTATCATTGGGCAAAATTGTACGGATTGTCTGTAGAAGGAAAGGAGCAGAGTTAATCCTGAAAGTAGACTGTAGGCTTTATTAGTCACCTGTCAGCTGAGGACTAGCACAATAAGGAAGATTTGGAAAAGAAGCTGAGCAGTGCCTCTAAGAAACCTGCTGTGCTATGAATTCTGAACATTATTGACAGTGAAATACTTTACAACTAATTTTAACCCTTCAAAAGCTAGGCACGTCTTTTAAGCTAGTTACAGAGGTTCAGTCTTTAGGCAATGGAGAAATAAGTATCAGTCCTTTTGGATGGTGATGCATCCCAGCTTTTAGGGGATGGTGGTGATGGTGGTGATACAAGACAAACTGTCCTCTGAAGATGCTTTTGTTGTTCCATGAGATTTGGAGAGATCTTCATACATTGTTGCAGGCATCTAACTCTTAAACTCCTAAAGTCAGGATAGAAAAATCCAAGAGCAATTAATCTACATCAGCAATAGTCAGTTGTAACATATTGCTTGAATTAAGCAGTTTATTAAATGATCCTTTTTTTCAGTGACAGTAATAGCAGAACTTGGCTATGCCACTTAACAGAATGTTCCTGGGATGGGAGAGGTGAGGAGTGAGGAAGCTGTATGTCCTTCACACACCTAGAGGAAATTTCTGTGAATACTGAGTCTCAGAGAAATCTTCTTCTTGTTTCTGCCTCATTTCAGGTGGAAATTGATGGGGTCTGGGTTGTCCTGTTAGTGCAATTCATTGTATACCTAGAAGTACCTTATTTGACACAGTCTTATGTTGTGATATTCTTGGGTGTGGGTGGTAACCACCACTTAAAACCACCTGCAATTTTGTCATAGCTATAAACCAGAGGTCACTTCATGGTATATTATAAATCAAAGAATATTATAGTTAAAAATCTGTTAGTTTTTATCTTTGTTTTTACATTCACTCCCTTAGCCAGTGCAATATCAGTTGAGAACTATATTTTTGTTTCTAACCCTAGAATTAATATTTTCAGCTGGTGTAAATATGTTTAATTTGGCACAAGGTCTTTCCTTGCATAGATTTTTTTCTAACTAATATTCACTTTCTTTTGTACACCAATGTACACCATGCTATGCATGAAAGCAGAAAGCATTCTGAACTAGTAAGCACATACATAAAAGAAAGGTGTGAAAAAGGAACCATTTCATGGCTCTGAAACCAGTGATCACAATGTGTCACATGAGACCACCCCACAACATGAAATTATAAATGTTGAGGGCTATTGAAGACCAGATTTTCACAGCAGATTGGCACAAAGTTGTTTAGCACAGATGTTTCTGTAATTGTGATACACTGGGAAAATTCTCAGTGTTCCAACATCAATGGCTCCCAGACTCACACTTCCACCTGTGTGTTGTGGTGGTCTACTCTTAACACACTGGACTGTAATGTGAACCATGTGGTAACATGTGTCTGGCTCAAAAGCCTGTTAAACCCTCTCCCTTCCACCAGTGCTCTCGTCACATCTTTAGGCTTGTTTCCTCATTTCTATTTTTATGTTTAAAGGATTTACAAAATGGAGACAATAAAGACATCAGGAAGCTCATGGGACTAGGGGTGCAGGAGGAGCTAATTCAGGTACTTCCAATTTGGTGGAGGTCAAAAGTTGTTAGCTTCTCTGTGCAGTGCATGTATGGGCCTTTGAAAAAACTCTGGTGGTGGTGCTTGTTGCAGCTGTCTAACCTACTGGTAGGGGAAAAAAACATTACTTGATGAATTGTTTCTTTTCTTCAGGCTAAGATAGTACTTTAAAAACAGTTTGTAATGCAAATACATTTTAACCCATCTATTTGTCTTGTGAGCTATTTACTCAGACCAACATTATCATGATACCTTCTAGCCCTCACATAGCACTTTGCATAAGTGGATCTCAGTGTGTTTTCCAAAAGGTGCTTGTTATATACTTGCTTTCAGAGATTTGCTACTGAACTCATGATTGTGCATGTATGTGTGTCTGTGAGAACAGATGACTCTCAACCTCATAAGAGGAAATGTGAACAAATATTTTTTTAACATTTTTACATTTGCTAATATTTACATTGCTAACATTTTGTTAATGTAGTAGCCTAGGGATTCCAGAAATATGTCAAGAATTTTTATTTAAAAAAATAAGGTATGAAAAACATCGGTAGATAACAACATAATACGTGTGAATTCAGCAAATACTGTATTGGAAAAATAAGCAAAAATACTAATTTTCCCTCAAAGTCCTGGTTAAAGCAAGACAAGCAAGTTGTATATTACTTAGGTTTATATTTATAATCTTACCTACTGCTTGCTATTCTGTTTAGGTATCTCAAAATTGATAATATCTGCAGCTAGAGCTTTCTGAAATTTTTCTCACAGAATATTTTTGCACTGGGAAATTCCTTTGGATTTGGATTCACCAAAATTAACTTGTTTTACAGAAGGAAGCAATCCTTAGTGACATAATAAAATACAGAACTCTTTTGATAAGCTCAAACCTATTCATTTTATTTTGCAAGTGAATAATTTTATTTTATTAAATGTTCCTTTTTAATTTACTTTGAATTATAAAGTTGTGTTAAAGTTATTCTTTGGAACACACACTTAAGTGCTCTAGAAAATAATTTCCAAGGGAATTTAATTTCATAGGAAGCTCGTTTTAAGGATCTCTCTTTCTGTCTCTCTAGAAGAAAATAAATCTTGTTTCTGACTATCTTTGGTTACAATATCCATGCTATTGACATTTGCTAAGTGGTGGAGTTAGATATGGACTTCAAGCTATTCAAACTTTTGGGTTTCTTTTGTGCTATCCCCCAAAAGACAAAACTGCCCATTACTAAAGTTGTAATTTTACCAAGGAAAAGTTCTTATACTGATAATAAATGTTTCAATACAAGTGTTTTTATATCGGTTAGACAAAATCTACTATCTCATCAGGTTCCTGTAAGCCATTTAGAATTTGGGACTGTTGTTTCTATGGATATGAAAACTGAGCTGAATTAAACATTGACGCGAAACCGCCAAAGACTGAAGCAACCCACTTTTCCTAGCTGTCAGTAATATTAAAATAACACTGAGGCAGAGATGGAAACCATACTGTTTCTGTTCCGGAGAAGCACGGCTGCCTCTCTGGATGCTTCACATATCCCACAGAAAATGGTTGTGCCTTTGTCAGAATGACCTTGGGCTAATGCTTCACCATAAGGTCACCAAACAATAGATTGATCATCCTGAAAGGGCAAGTTTCTCAAGGGTTACACAAACAATCTCCAATCTTTAAAACTAACTATAGAAAAAGTCTAATCCTCCCTTTTTCAAAGTATTTGAGTCTGAGTTTGGGATTGGAAAAGTGGACAAGTCCACTGAATAAACTCCTTTTAATAAACGTTGGGTTTTACTTGGTTTGTTTTTTTTTTTTTTTTTTTTTTTTTTTTTTTTTTTTTTTTTTTTTTTTTTTTTTTTTTTTTTTTTTTTTTTTTTTTTAAAAATAAAGAGAT
>NDXB01007001.1:146994-157465 GCA_002631895.1 Agapornis roseicollis
TTTTTTTTTTTTTTTTACTCTACAACTCCTGACTATCTCTTGTCTTACAAGTTTTACAAAAATACCAAGAAATAAAGTTGCTTTACGTGCTCCTCTGACCAGCTGTGACATGGTAAAGCTTAAACACTGGTCCCCCATTAGGAGGAGGCTTCCTGGCACTTTTTTAAAAAAATCTGGGGATTTTAAAAAAACAAACCTTGTTATTTGTTAATATTTTAAATTGATTTCTCCCTCCCTGAAAGCATTTGGATACTTGTCTTTGGATAAAACGTTCCTTCAGAGGTGTGGAATATTTTAAGATACCTCAGAAACATTCTTCCCTGGCTTCACCAATAGCATAAGGATTCAGCAGATGGCAGGATGTGGCCACTTCAAGACAGCCAAGAATCTGGGCCTCCACCCTCCTTTCTGAGCATGTGTAACCAAGCTGTCTGTCTGACAGTGGGAGAGAGACCAGTGTGGGAACTGCATGTACTATTGGAAAGCTTTTTAATGAGTATCACTGTCATAATTAAGAAATTATCTTTGTGCTTAAACAGAGGCCCCACTTATGCACTGTATGAAACTCTTACTTGCATCTCTGGAAATCATAGAATATTTCTTTGGATTGGCTAGGAACCCACAATTTAGCACATGCATTATGTAAGTATGAAAGGATATTTTTTATGATCCATTAAGATTAAGAAGTACATGCACCCATTGCCAACAAGCACACCATCTAATCAATCTTGCATTCCATTATTTTTTTTCATACTATTTTTGATGGGAAAATTCCACTGGGTGGGCCATTGTCCCTTTTATAAATTAAGGAATAAAATAAACAAACAAATAACCCACTCACAACCCAGATTGCTTCTAAGGCTCAGAAGGTTCTAATATATTAAATGACTGCATCCCAGAGTAACATCTATTTCGTATTTGAGTTCAGTGATTTCAATGAAAATTAGTGGCAGTTGTGCACATTTGGGAAAGGAAGGATAGATGCCGAAATACAGCACTATTGCCTGTTTGTGATGGATTTGGAAGGTTTGCAACCCAGCTTTCTATCAGGGGAGAAATCAGTGATACAGAATAACTTAGAATCATTTATTTATACTGTGTATAGCAGTCACTGAATATAGGTGGTCATAGACTACATGCAGGCAAAATCTTATTTAGAAGTCTTAACCCAAAACCCCCTTTCCACTTCTCAGGAAATAATTCTCACCAAGAATTGAATCTAATTAAAGAGTGTAAGATAGGCTGAACTCTCTAGTTGTTTACAAAAGCTTCTCCATAAACCTGAATCACCAAAAACTAACAGTACAGCATTCCTTAAAGTGCATGTATTCCTCATAGACTAAGAAAAGGAATGTGTAAGATTATATTTAACATGACCACCTGGTGACTCCTATCATAACAAAAGAAAGTTAGTATTATAAAAGGTGCTTAAGACTCTCTGACTTTAGTGAAAATAAGTTTTATGTTCCAGAAAGAATTAAAACCCCAAGTCCACACACAAATAGGATTCAAAAAGTGGCCAGCATGCAGCCCCCAGTGCTGTTGGCATATATATTCTCTAGGAACCGAGGTGGGGTTCATCTGAACAAATCCAGTCATCTGCACTGCAGGCATCTGTATCTAAGCTGACTGCCAACTCTCCTTTTTTTTCCATGGAGAGAAACACTCACTTCTAAGGTGACAGTAATATCACTCTGAAGTAGCTATCTGAAATAGGTCTGACAAGGCTTTACTGACAGTAACAAGATCTGGTGAAGGACACTGGTTGAGGCACTGATTTCTACATTGCAGAGGCCTACATTTGGGTGAGATGTATCCTACTGCTTTTGTTTTGTTGTATTTAATGTAGATAACTAGCCCAGTTCTGACAGTAATGAGTGGCTTGTCACCTAGTTTGTGCTTGTACTCAAGTAAGCTCTAAAAGCAAGATGTCTCTATTAAATCCTATAGGACATACAATACTGAAGGCCTCTCAAAGAGCACAAACATGCTCCAGCAAGTGAAGGATTTTGACAAAATGTTCCTATGACTTTTTTCTTCCAAAACCCTAGGCAAGGGCTCCCACTGTGTATGCCACCATGACCTTTTTCCCTGGCAGAGGGAGGGTTTGGTTCCCCTTAACCCTGTGGGTTTTTGGAATGGCATCTCCCAACTTCTCCAGGAGCATCCTAACCCTGCTCACAGGAGAAAGGGGGAGAACTGACTCTGTCTCTCTTGCTGGAGATCTTCTATCAGGCCAAAATAATAAAGTATTTATTGAGCCAGGAAGAGAGAGCAGGTGGGACTTTCACATTTGACATATGGAATTAAGAGAACTGAGTTGCAGGCAATTCTCTGAGAACTGCTTGGCATGAGGTAAATCTTGAGTAAAATGTATGAATTGCAAAACCAAGAGGAGATATGTCTTACAGGAGGAAAACTATTTCACTTGAGTAAATGAAATCAGAGGTGATATTGTAGTTTCCCAGCCCATGTAATTTTTAATATAATCTGCATCTGACTTGCTTTTTGTGCAGCATAATGTTACAGAAAGTAGTTGACTCTGAAAGTGTAAAACTGGAGTAAATCAAAAACAAAGAAACCCAAAACAGTTTAGATATTTAATAAACACTACATTTATACAGCAAAGATAAGATTGCTGTGAACACAGCCTACATAGTTTTGAATTCTTTGTACATGTCCTTTGAATTTCAAGAGCAGGAAGTAGGATTCAAGTTTATTAAAGTCGATAAGGGAGGTGGAAAATTTTGCAGGAGTGTGTTTGAGCTTACTGACCTCTCCCAGACTTCCGTCAGTTAACTTTCCTGTGTATCTTCAAATCCCAGAGGCTTTGGAGCTCAATTCTTAGACTGAAGTAAAGTATTAAGCAAATGTTTTAATAGTTTTTTAATGCTTGTTCAAATACATGTATTGGTCAGCAGCAGTTCAAGGTTTAATAAAAACATACAAACATAATTTACTGTAAGTTTATCCTTAACGTGTAGAATGAAGACATTTTCAGTAACACTTTAGACATTCTGCAGTTCATACAATGCAAAAGGAATAGTTTAGGTGGCATATGAATTATGAAAACACTGGATTTCTCTCCTGGTTTGCACTGGAGATCTTAGTTCACTTTCTGTCAGGAAGAACAACGTTCTCAGAATTGTCCCTTCATGTTAAGACATATTGCTCCACACCTGGAGACTGCACAGCTCTGATTTTCATGGCAAAGGAGACTTTTTATGTTCTTCTTGGACATTTAGCTCTTTCTCTGGAAAAAAAAAAAAAAATAAAAATCCTGTCTATCTCAAAATTGAGCATCCAGAAACATTAGCATTCCAAATTTATGTTAAATTCCTATTGCTATTATGTTAGTAATCACATCAGTAAAACCGTCATGACTGTTGCATCAGTTTCAGGAAACACTGAAGTGCTGCACAGCAGTTTCTGAAAGGAATTTAAAAAGTATGCTGTATGCAAATACAACTGCTTGTTTAATAATGTTATGACCCAAATTTGAATATTTTCTAGACAGAAGGATAATCGTCATCAAAATACACTGTGGGTACTTCAATGACTATCTCCCATCTACCTTCATCATACTAGTCGCTTCATTAAGATCCTACTGCACACAGTTAGTGAATTAAATGGAAGTGATCTAAAAATGTGGGAGAAGTAGGTGCACTTCAAAAGCATGAAGCCTTATGTGAGTTATTTAAATTCCTTTGTTCTCTACTGGGGGATTTAGCATCTCATGAGAGCATTCTTTTGAGATGTCAATTTGGATGGGGTTGGCTACTTTTGTAATATCGCAGAAATTTTACTTTCAGTGTGTTTTCTCCTAATTCTGGAACTCCAGGAAATATTATGGTTTGAATTTAGGGCTCTAGATAGAAGTTCAGAATTCTCCTTATTTCATCCAATTTGGCTTGCTCAGTCAGACTGTTCTTAAATGGGGGCTTATTCATTTTGCGTTGTCTGGTGGCATTGGTAGTAACTAAATATTTCATTCTCAGATGAATATATTTCCAAACTAAAAAGCAGATGTGATTTTGATGTATCTTAAATTTGTACAGCTCTCATTATGTTGTCTCAGTAGATTAAACCCAGAACACTAGATTAAAATAAACCTCAAGCTTATACATGTGTGCAGAAGTTGGGCAGGCTGAGAATGTAGGGACTGTTTAGCCTGGAGAAGAGAAGGCTGCGTGGAGATCTCATAGCAGCCTTCCAGTATCTGAAGGGGCCTATAGGGATGCTGGGGAGGGACTCTTCATTAGGGACTGTAGTGACAGGACAAGGGGTAATGGGTTCAAACTTAAACAGGAGAGGTTTAGATTGAATATAAGGAAGAAATTCTTTCCTGTGAGGGTGGTGAGGCACTGGAATGTGTTGTCCAAGGAAGTTGTGAGTGCTCCATCCCTGGCAGTGTTCAAGGCCATGCTGGACAGAGCCTTGGGTGGCATGGTTTAGTGTGAAGTGTCCCTGCTTATGGCAGGGGGGTTGGAACTAGATGATTTTAAGGTCCTTTCCAACCCTAACTATTCTATGATTCTATGATTCGAAGTTCCGGCTCAGTTTTACTCACTGTTGTTGATTTCATTTTTAAGTTACAACTTTAAAAATCCAATTTTTTTTTTTATTGATTGTGAATTAAAGCTACTGTGTTATAAAGGCTTAAGTACATGTCATACCTTATTCAGATGTATCCCCTAAGTTGTTTATATTTGCTCTGTAAAGTTTATTCCATACGGGTTGTTTATACTCACCTCTGTAATGACAGAAAGCTTACCAATAAACCAATGACCTCTACTCTCAGATTGTTTAACCCAGCCATCTTTAAATGAAATTACAATTTATAATTTCTCTACCTTTATAGTGGAACAAGATGGCTAAATTTAGGCAAGAAAAAATATGTAATATTTCTGTTTAATTTCCTTGGTAGTAGAGATGAAAATTATAGACTTTATAATGATATTATATAACATTTAAACCAACAGTCTGGCTAAATAGTGTTTTCCTTCACTTTTGGCTGTCTAGATCAATTCTTTGATGAGTTCATTAGCAAAGAACAAGACTGATTGTAATCTCCACTGTGCTAATTTTACGTGAGTGTAATTCTAATGACATTGGTTGCTTCTGCTTTACACCAGTGTGAGATTACTGAGGAGCTGAGGATCTCAGTCCTTGGTGTAAACAGATATAAGCTTTAATAAGAGGATCATGGTCATGTACCTGTAAACAAGAAGAGAAATAAAATCTTATTCTGATAATTTCTAATCTCAGAGTTACTGTTTCCACTGTCAATTTAAATAATTTTATGTATAATTCCATAAATACTAAGCATGCATTCCAGGTCCTTTGCCAGGAGAAGTATACTTAGCAAAAGGAAGGAATGTCCACCTGTAAAATTATTTGTCCTTATAAGCAGCAACAGGCATATGTTCTACGTCATATTTGGGCCCAGTCTCTGTGGCCCATGACCAAAGTAAACACATTTTTCTGATGTAATTGTTGATTCTAGTTGAATTAGTGCAATGCAATCATAGCTGTGAGAAACATTTTATTTGGACCATCTCTCAACCAGAGCTCAGAGAGGTTGCCTACCTGGCAAACCAGCAACAGTAGCTTGTTTTCACAAAGTTTTCCAAGTTTTGTACTCAGAGGAGCATATAAAAACATTTTAAAGTATGGGTTGTGGTCCTTCTCCAACTGACACTTGAGTAAATCAGAAGTAACTACAACAAAGTCAAATGCAGCCCTCCCAGTACATATGGGATGGGCTTTATATTCCACTCCCTTGCCGTTTTCCACTCTGACGGACTTAGCACTCATAGGAACCTACTCATATACTGTTTGGGGACAAATACCACAGTTTTTTCTCTTTCCTTCACTTTCCTAGTGCAAGTGCTAGCCACCAGATGAATGTGTGTAATAGTAACGATAACTGGAGTTCACTACTTGAATGCTTCAAAGAAAGATGCTTTGAAATTATACCACTATTTTCACTCTTAACTGTCACAATTCACAAGCCTAAAAATGGAAGGAAAGTAAGAAAGAAATGTGAAACTTTTCACCCAGCATTGTAAAAGCAAGTGTTTTATATATGACACATTTTTAAGAAGTGTAAATATTACAACAAAAAGATTTTTTTTTTTTTAAGTTTTAAGAAGTCAGTATAAACTTCTAAATTTACTAAAATCAACAAAAGTATCTGTTTTGACTTTGGGAGGCTCAGGGTTTCACTAAATTTTAAGTATAAAACTCCACATGCTTCTGTAGAGAAGTGTATAACTAATAAATATCACAGGTAGGCAACTAAGGTTTGGAGACACAGGAGTAAATACACAAAAATGGTGGCTGGCTGAAACTAGTTCCAAAATTATGGTGCTGTTTTGTACATATTTCCAGGTACGAAAGGGATTGAACACATGATTAATTTCAAATTTTGGTGAGCTTTAAATATGGAAGTTCCAATGCTGAAAACGCTCTTTCTTCTGTTTCCTATAGTGTTGCACAGGTGGTTCATTCATTGAAAACACCTTCTGCTGTTCCAGTTAGATTATTATACAAACAAACAATGGAAACCTCTGCCTTGGCAACAGAAAAGAAAGATCCCAGCCATTGAATTTGCAAGGTTTCTTCCACTTTACTCAATCTATTAAATCAAATCCATCTGTGAATCAAAAAGAATTAGCCATAAGCCATTTTAAACAAACTTTGTACATCTGGAAAGAGATTATTTAAGCACAAATGTACAATAGAAATCTGGTAATCACAAAATGATAATCTCTCTGCATTCTTGAATGTCTTAAGCCAAAATGTATTGTATTGTATGTTTTCTTTTTATGACTACTCCAGCTATATTCTTCTGTGAAATAAACTCATTTAACATCTTAAAAGAAATCTGGTTCTAGATGTTTAGCTGGATTGAGCAACCTGTTAGTTCTCATACTATGAGCCATCCAGATGTTCCCTAGTGGAGATGTGTCATTATAGTATCATAGAATAGTTAGGGTTGGAAAGGACCTTACGATCACCTAGTTCCAAACTGCATGCCATGGGCAGAGACACCTCATACTAAACCATGTCATGCAAGGATCTGTCCAACTTGGCCTTGAATATCGCCAGGGAAGAAGCATTCACAGCTTCCTTGGACAACCCATTTCAGTGCCTCACCACACTCACAGGAAAGAACTTCTTCCTTATATGCAATCAAACCTCCCCTGTTTAAGTTTTAACCCATTACCCATTGTCCTATCACTACAGTCCCTAGCAAACTGTCTTTCTCCAGCATCCCTATAGGCCCCCTTCAGATACTGGAAGGCTGCTACAAGGTCTCCATTCAGCCTCTCTTTTCCAGGCTGAATAGCCCCAACTTTCTCATCCTATCTTCATACGGGAGGTGTTCCAGTCCCCTGATAATCCTCGTGGCCCTCTTCTGGACTTGTTCAAACAGCTCCATGTCCTTCTTATGCTGAGAACACCAGAACTGCACACAATACTCCAAGTGAGGTCTCACAAGAGCAGAGTAGAGGGTGGTCACGCTCCTTTTGATGCAGCCCAGGATACAGTTGGCTTTCTGGGCTTCAAGCGCACACTGCAGTTGGTTTGTGTTCATTTTCTCATCGACCAACACCCCCAAGTCCTTCTCCACAGGGCTGCTCTGAATCTCCTCTTTGCCCAACCTGTAGCTGTGCCTGGCATTGCTCCAACCCAGGTGTAGGACCTTGCACTTGGCATGGTTAAACTTCATGAGGTTGGCATTAGACCACCTCACAAGCATGTCAAGGTCCCTTTGGATGGCATTCCTTCCCTCCAGGGTATCCACCAAACCACACAGCTTGGTGTCATTGGCAAACTTGCTGAGGGCACACTCAATCCCACTGTCCATGTCACTGACAAAGATAATGAACAAGACCGGTCCCAACACTGATCCCTGAGGGACACCACTAGTCTCCATCTGGACACTGAGCCATTGACCACAATTCTTTGTGTGCGGTCCACCTATCAAGTTGATGTCTCTCCAATTCAGAGACAAGGATGTCATGTGGGACAGTGTAGAGCGCTTTGCACAAGTCCAGGTTGATAACGTCAACTGCTCTACCCCTGTCCAGCAGCTCCTTAACCCCATCGTAGAAGGCCACCAAATTGGTCAGGCAGGATTTCCCCTTAGTGAAGCCATGCTGGCTGTCACCAAGCACCTTGTTGTTTTTCATGTGTCTTAGCATGCCTTCCAGGAGAATCTGCTCCAAGATTTTGCCAGGCACGGAGGTGAGACTGACTGGTCTGTAATTCCCCAGGTCATCCATTTTCCCCTTCTTGAAAATGGGAGTTATATTTCCCCTTTTCCACTCACCAGGAACTTCACCTGACTGCCATGGTTTTTCAAATATAATGGCCAGTGGCTTAGCAACTTCACTCGCCAGCTCCTTCAGGACCTGTGGATGGATTTCATCAGGTCCCATGGACTTGTGCATGTCCAGGTTCTTAAGATGGTCTCGAACCAGATCGTCTCCTACAGTGAGCCTAAGGTCTTCATTCTCACAGTCCCTGCCTCTGCTTTCCAAGTCTTGTGTGGTGTGGTCAGAGCCTCTGACAGTGAAGACCGAGGCAAAGAAGTCATTCAGAACCTCTGCCTTCTCCAAATCCAGGGTAGCCATTTCTCCTGATAGCTTCCAGAGGGGGCCTACGCTGTCCCTAGTCTGTCTTTTATTCACTACATACCTTTAGAAATCCATTATCCTTAACATCCCTAGCCAAGTTTAATTCTAACTGGGCCTTAGCTTTCCTCACCTGGGCCCTAGCTTCCCAGATAACATCCCTGTATTTATCCCAGGCTGCTTGTCCTTGCTTCCACCTTTTATAAGCCTCTTTTCTCCTCTGAATTTTTCTCAGCAGTTCCTTATCCATCCAAGGAGGTCTCCTGGTCCTCCTGCTTCACTTCCTTCTAGTTGGGAAGCCACACTTCTGAGCTTGTAGCAGGTGATCCTTGAATATCAACCAACAGTCTTGGGCCCCCCTGCCCTCTAGGGCTATATCCCATGGAACCTTACTAAGCAGGTTCCTGAAGAGGCCAAAGTCTGCTCTGTTGAAATCCAGGGCAGTGAGCTTGCTGCACGCTCTTTTCACTGTCCTGGGGATCTTAAACTTGACCACCTTGTGATCGCTACAACCAAGGCTGCCCTGGAGCATCACATTTCCAACGAGTCCCTCCCTGTTGGTGAGCAGGAGGTCAAGAATGGCACCTCTCCTTGCCAGCTTCTCTATTACTTGCAGAAGGAAGTTGTCTTCTACACAATTAAGAAATGTCCTGGATTACTTAGCTGGTATTAAATCAGTCTTTGTAATTTTTCTTTTAAAAACATCCTTAATTTCTTGTTAGTTTTTCATTCAGCAGATAAAGTCTATTTATGCATAGAACATAAGATTTTCAGTATTATTTTTAACCTAGTTTTTTGGGGGACTTGTGGCAGAATAAAGTATTGAACTCCTGCCTGACTCAGGCATACAAAAGTAGTAGACAATTGTCGTTGTAGCTGAAAATCTCTTATAGAGACATTGCCAGTTTTACTGATCATGCAATGCCAGAGATTGCTGCTGGGACACAATGCTAAATTCTTTCGATAGAGTGATCCAGTCCAGTTTAAATTCTCCTGACATCTCCTGAGAAACTAAAGTTAGTGTGCTTAGAACTAGAACTAACTGAAGCCAATGGAGGAAGGAAGGGGAATGAATTTTGTAAGCAATTGTTTTGAATAGTAAGGAAAAATACAAACACATGAGGAAAAATTAAAATCTTGAGTTCTTTGCTGAGTCTGATGAGTGAGATAAGAAATAACAAGTTTACACAAGACTTCCTCTTGCAAATCCTGGAGTCTCTTACCTTTCTCTAGGGTCTTCCCAGGCAACCTAGGCAACTGCTTTAGGGTTGCCTAAACCTAGGACTAACTGCCTGTGTGCATAGCTGATCATCCCCTCTAATAACTTTTGACTTTGCTACTGGTTCTAACTACATTTTGTGTATCTTTCAGACATGAAGTTCCATCATGAACTCTGAAAACAGATATCTAAGTAAAGGCGAGAGGCTTTACTAATGCTACTGAAGGAAAAGATGTGGTGAGAGAAGCTCAATTTGACATATGCTCTTAATTAGTCACTGGAGAATACAGAATTATCTCCTCTGAGAACTATGTGATAATTAATTTTTTTTTCTTCTCACTTTGAAATATTCACAACATCTCTTTCCCATGTAGATTCTCTTAACATTCATCATGAATGAACTCATGCTGCAATGCTGGTATCTTTCATCTAAAAATGTCAGCCAACCCTGAAACACAAACTTGTCAGAAAACAGGCTTCATTTTATTTTTTTGACACTTATGAAATTACCTCTCCTAAGTAATTCAACCACACTTTGTATTAAAAGGGAAAAAAGTATTTTCCAGTAGGAAAAAAAAAAAAAAAAAAAAAAAAAAAAATTGTAGGA
>NDXB01007001.1:161808-189779 GCA_002631895.1 Agapornis roseicollis
TTTTTTTTTTTTTTTCTGTGTGAAGTATTAAACTACTGCCTTTTGACTGCTAAAACATCAAAACTTATTTTAGTTTTGATCTTATAACCAAAACACAATTTGAAAAAAGTCAAATGATACACAAGAAGAAAACAACATAGCTCTGACAACAAACTGATTTTTTCTATATATTTTCTCTCCTATGCATGATAGTAACACCTAATTTTCTGTCAGAAAAGATAGATCCTAGAGAAGCATCTGTGCCATTTGGAATGCACAGATGTGAAATTTGTTCTTTACCCAGAGGGAATGTTTTGACTGACCACCACAGAAAAGGAACTGTTTCCTAGGGGAAAGAAGTCCATTGGTATGAAGCTCATGCCCACCAATATATCTGCTGATCCACACATGCAAAAAAAAAATCTGGGAAAGAATATCCTTGAAACACCTTTTGTGACTGATCAGTTCGCATGGTGGTGTTGAAGATAGGTGCAAAAGGGTGAGGTCCGTTCTCCAGCTTACATATGTCATTGTCTTCTCAAGTAAAGCATCAGTGTAGATTAGGACACTACAGTTTTAATTCATAATCAATGCCTGCATATTAAGCCTCCAAAAGGTAGAGAATTTTTTGTTTCTTTGTAAAAAGAGGCAAAGCTGAAAACACCTGCTGAGGCTGTGTAGACTCCAAGCTGGAGTAACTCCTGAAGGATGCTAGGCCTAGTGGGAATTAAAAGCCAGACCTGCTTCCCAACTTCCTCTCCCAGGCATGCAGCAAATGTGTTATTTGCTCCCTGGCCCTTTGCACAATGTACTGACCTTCACCTCAAGTAAGTCAGCCCAGCATGAGAGCAACATATGGAGCCTTTTGGGCCTTCCTCTGTCCAAAAAGTTGCATCATTTTTAGGCAGTATAGGACCCCCAGTGACTGACCTTCCTCCTCTTGAAATAAGTATCAAGACTCTTCTTGATTTCTGTGGAAAGGGGAGTGGGCATTGAGTTTGCCTCTGGGAAAACAGAAAATAAAAAAGGTGAGTTATATGGATCCCTGAGAGTCCATAATACAGGCATTACTCACACAAATACAATGTTTAGACTATCTTAAATGCATATTAGTTGGAACATGTATGGCAATATTTTGGTTTCTCTGCAAATAGAGCATCTGTATGTGTGAAGTAGCTGGTGATACAGTGACACAGGACAGTGAATAGCAATCCCTGTAGTGGAAGAAAAGTAGAGGGTACAGAAGGGCTAAGTCAAAGCATTTCACAAGAAGTCCTTTATTTTGCAAAGGATCCTGATATAGTAGACTGTGACACTTAGCATCTTTACTCTTGGCATCTCAGGATTTCTACCAGATCATGAACATGATCATTTATGAATATTTTAGCTGCACTGTCTGGGTAGACAGTTTACTGTGCATTTCCGTGGAAGGCAAAATGCAAACGTTTTGAATGGATAGGAATAAAAGGTGTATTTTCTAATTTCTGCAGTACTGCTTCAAGCATAATGCACTGAAGATTGGTTTCAAAGACCTCAGTTCTCTTAGCTTCACTTGTGGAAAAATATAGATCTTGGTGACCCTCCCCATCCCACTCCCCCCAAAAGGACATGATAATCTGGACCCTCTTTTGTAAAAAAACAACAAACAAACAACCCAAACAAATAATATGCAAAATGCTACATGGAACCTGAAGTAAATCCACTTGTAAGTCAATACTTAATCATCCCTATATATTAGTCAAGTGTTAATTGTAATGATAGATTGTCAGGTAATCAGTCCGAGTATCTTTTTTTCCCTAAAAGCTCTATGGGAGACTGTGCAAACCTTATTTAATACTGACAGGAGCTGCTAAAGCAAAAAACCCTTCTTTGTTTTGATCATTCCAAAATAGCGTTCATGCAAAGGTTATTGAGCAGAAGCAAGCTTAAAGCAAAACATATTAATTCTCATGTTTATATATTGTTCTACAGGCTTCTACACATCAGCCTGTGTAATGATGAGACTGACCTCTAAGTGTGGGAGTGCAAACAGGTACAACAGATCACAGTCTTTCTGTGAGAGAACCTTCTCTTGGAAACAGACAAGCCAGGCAGTGTGCATTTTAATTAAAATCACATCCTAGGCATTTAAGTTTTCAAAAATTATTAGTATGACAGAGATTACATTTTCTTGTGACTACTATTATTACTGTCAGACTGCCTGCTTCAAGTGGGGGGCTGAAGGTTACATATGGGATGGGGGAATGTAAAGTTAGTTGGAAAGGGTTAGTACACAGGGCCATAGCCTTGGAATGCTCTTTGTTGGCTAGCGGTCTCTTGCTGTCTTGTCTACAGCTGCGCAAAAGACCCCTTAGGACATCATGTATATCCTTCAGTAGTGATGGCAGTACTATAAACTGCAGGTGACTCTGGTCAAATCCAATTTCTCTTCCTGAACAGAGCACATGCTATCACTGCTGCATATTCCTTGCCAAGGCAAACAGGGAAAGAACTATATGGATTATTATTGACAATTTCTTTCAAATTTATGCTTGGGGTTTTTTTTTGCATTTCTTTAAATAATTTTTCCCTATTTGCATTCTTGCACTTGTAGTTGAAGCTAATGGAGAATCATAGAATAGTTAGGGTTGAAAGGACTTTAAGATCATCTAGTTCCAAACCCCCCTGCCATGACCAGGAACACCCCCACACTAAGCCATGCCACCCAAGCCTCTGTCCAGCCTGGCCTTGGAGACAGCCAGGGATGGAGCATTCACAGCTTCCCCGGGCAACCCATTCCAGTGCCTGACCACCCTTTCAGTAAAGAACTTCTTCCTTATATGTAATCTAAATTTCCCCTATTTAAGTTTTAACCCATTTCCCCTTGTCGTGTCACTACAGTCCTTAGTGAAGAGTCTCTCTCCAGCATCGTTGTAGGCCCCCTTCAGATACTGAAGGGCTGCTATAAGGCCTCCACACAGCCTTCTCTTCTCCAGGCTGAACAGCCCCAACTTTCTCATTCTATCTTCATACAGGAGGTGCTCCAGTCCCATGATCATCCTCGTGGCCCTCCTCTGTACTTGTTCCAATAGTTCCATGTCCTTTTTATGTTGAGAACACCAGAACTGCACACAATATGATGGAATAAGATGACATTTGGGTGTGTAAATAGTATTCTAAATAGAAAGGTGAGCTGTTTAGCTTAGTGAAGGACCACACTTTGTCTTTTATGTAGCAAACTTAGGACCCACAAAGAGGCTTTCTAGAAACATCTTAATCTTTTTCCTAGTCACACTGACATTCCTATGGCTCACTCAGTGTATTTTACAAATAAAGCTGTGCCACAAAAGGATGAAATGACCTACCCAAGGCTGTACAAAAACTTGTTGTGCAGTCAGCAGCTGACTCATTCTCCTAAATCTCTGTTTCATGCTATTGTATTATTCTTTGGCACCCAACTAATACTTGTGTCTTGAAAAATCTTCCTTTCTAGAAACAAGTTCTGCTCAGCTCTAAGGAGCACAGCCACTTTAAAAGCATAGGAGAAAAGAACATATGTTTGGGGGAAAGTATAAAAAAGGCACAAGAAAAACAAATTCTTTCATAGTTTAAAATTCCACTTTGAAGTGCATTTTGGTGATTATCAGATAAATCCCTAAGAACAGAATTGGAATGTCACTATATATGTGCTTGAAGCAGTTCTCTCTTTAATGGGTCTTTTGGAACTTGGCTAAGTTGCCATGAGAAGCCCTTTTTTATCATGCTGTACTGTAAATATTTTAGTACAGAAATTGACTTTTAATAAAATTAACTACAAGTTCAAAATGCTTAATGGACTCCATGGCAGTAAAATTAAGAAGAATGCCATTTTGTCTCTTTAATGTGCCCCCAAACATTCTTGCAATGAATTAGAATGTTGATTGTTATTTTTCAGCTCAGGACTTGGCAGGTGTGTAATGCGACTCCTGATAGCAGGACAGCAGATTACATTCTCCTATAAAACCATTTCTAAGGGACTTGGCACAAAAACTGTTATTGCATGTCTGCAGGTGTTTAGTAATTGGATTAATGCAGAGCAGAAAGAATGTCTGACACCCCAGCACAGGGAACTGCTGAGGAAAGACACATTCATTTCTGAGAGTAACCTGGAATGCATGATGACAGCCTGTTCACACACATAGAGCCAGATCTAAGCCTGCAAGTTTAAAATTAACTGCTGTGAGCAATCACCTTCCAGAGAAAAGTTTATCCAAACCTAAATACAATAACAGGAGCTCTGTAAGTGAGGAGGTAGGGAGCTTTGGGCTATGTTTTGATCCTATTCCAAAAGCAACTTGCATAACCTTAGCGAAAGTCCTTATATCATGCATATCACGGATCCCTAAAATCCTAGGTGTCTAATAAAAATGTCCTTGATAAACATATAGACCCTCAAAATTCTGTAAAGGTATAGAGAATATAATATAATCTCGGATCATGGGCTTTCAGGGTAAATTGATGTTCTTTTAAATATCTCGATCATGAATTGGAAAGGCTTTTGTAATGGCCAGGGACCAAAGACATAAATATTTCTATACTGATGAAAATATTAAACTGAAAGAAGTCCATTTGAACTAGTAAATATTTGAAACAAATTTCTAAAAGGATCTCAACTTAGACTCTGTCAGTGTTCAGAAAAACTCTTGCATGTAATCTTTGGGTTCACTAAATTTCAATGTATGGCTGACAGGTTGTCCTTGAAAATTCACTTGAGTGTGAGTACTGTTTTAGAAAGCATCTTTTGCACGTATGGTTTTTAGATTAACTATAACAGCAGAGGGATTTAGGGATAAAAACAATTCTTTGTGTTATCTTGTGCTGGGAAAACAGGACCCCTGAGAAACAATTCTCTGCTGCTAGGGTTTCTGTGAGGATGTAAGTGATGTGGGTCCATTGAGGACACATCAGAAAGTATTTTTTTATCTGAAGGGTGTTATTCTCCAGATCTACGCTGTGAGCTAAAAAAAAAAAAGTATTGAGGTGACTGAGCAGTCAGTCATCTGTCTAGTTCCTCTGGAAGCAGCACTAACTAGACACAGGCAGGAGAGACCAGTGACCTGTAACCAGACTGTTCTCTAATTAGAAAAACCACCATGCTTGGATAATGCTCATGACTTACACTTGTGGTTTCCATAGTGCGTTAGTTTCAAGGTGAAGTAAACTTTTTTTCAAGGTGAAGTACATTACACCATATTGCTTATGGAAAAGATAAGTTTTCCTTTGGGAATTTAATCACAATACCCCTGCCTTTTAGGAATAACAGTTGAATGTTTTACCAGAATCTTAAAAGCTTTGTCCCTTTCAGTGAATGACTTTTCACCAGGGATCAGGAGTTCGATGACCATGAAGCAAATGACAGCATTATGGAGATCATTGAGAATTTGCACTGCTTTCCAGATGCAGCAGTCACAAGTAAGTCCCACTGCAGTTAAAGCTGTCAAACAACTTTTGTTATAGCTTTGTCTTTTACATGCATTCAACTTTCTCCAGGTTTGATCTCTATCAGAAGGCTTATTGTTGAGGACATGGACAATAGATTGACAGTATGTATAAGAAAGCTCATATTGCACAGATACATACATAAGCACAATCTACTGTTTTAAAAGTTCTTAAGGATGAAAGATTCAATTTCTCTGAAGGTTGGGGAATGTCATATTACCATTCCCTTCACAGAGGTAGCTCTGCCTCAGTTTATATCCTTTCCATCAGTCAGGCCCTAGTGTGGAGGTTCCATTTCATGTGGGGGGGGAGGAGGAATGCTTCATTTTAGATGTTTGACTTTGGAGCTTTAACACTCTTTGATCATCAGCTTTTATGAATTCAGGGTTTTTTTTTGTTTGTTTGCTTGTTTGTTTGTTTGTTTTTTTCCCCAGAACTTGAAAACTTAAAAAAGTCTGTAGTGAATCCACAAGCATTCCTGTGGCACAGAACTGCTGTGCTGAATGATGCTGACCATGTAGGATGGAAGAAGGCTCTTCTAACAGGCAAATTAATATTGCTTGAATGACTCAGGAAATAACAAAAGCGACCAGTTCTGCATCTAACCATCCCTTCCTCCAGAAAGGTGGTGGTGTTTCCATCTAACCTTCTCCAGCTTTACTCCTCAAAGTTGGATTCGTCCCTGAAAAACAACTTTGAACAATTTCTGAAAAAGTCTCTGGAGCCCAGTGTTCCCTGCAGGTAAAGGAATGGCTGTGTGCTAACAAAGCATCCCAACAGTAGAAACTAAAAGGAAATAAAGGGATAAGTTTGCAGATGTTTGACCTGTTTTTATACTCAGTATGAACTCACTCGCCTTTGTATACTCAGTATGAATTCACTCACAGTCTATTGTTGAAAAGAGGAAAGTAAGTTATCTGGACATTTGGTTGGGCTAAATACACACTGCTACATTCTTATGTAAGTCTGAAAGTTATAGAGTTCAGACAAAACCAGTTGCCTCAACTCCCTTTATTGTCAGTGGAGACAGTCAGAGTGATTTATGCCACTTTTCTAGAACACCTGGCTCAGGAGTTGCGTTCTAGATGTACTCTCTTCAAGGACTAGAACTCTGCCGGAGACTAGCACCATACTTGCAGGCTATTGAATTAATTTGTCTGAATCTCATTCCAGCCTGCAATATCAGGAAAGCTTCATTATGCATTGTTACAATGAAACAATATTTTCTCCTGTGAATGAGATAAAACGACCGCATAAAAATTTTATACTACTGAAATACTATTGGGATAATTATAATAAGGCAAGGTTCACATCTCTTCATATATCTATGCAAGAAAATTCTGCAGTCTTGTGATCAGATCTTGATACTTTCACTCTCTGTGAACAGAAGCGTTGCCCATCTTGTAGTCTCACTGATTTCGGGAAGCATCTTCTGGGAGAAGACTGTGCTTCTGTGTAGCAAGGCTTATTAACTTACTCTGTGCATTTACTGGAGGGAATTACAGACATTTTTACTCAAGAAAACCAGCATTTCCTACCCTCACCAGAGAAGCTTGTTAGTTCTTTCTCTTTAATATTAGTATTAAAACAGAAAGACCTCAGTAGATCTTAGTAACACAGCAGACAGTTTTAAACATTGTCCAATTTCATATATGATTGTTTTTTCACATTGTACTCAGAAAGGATGATTGTAAATTGGGATGTTTTAAAAAGCAATTTTTTCCACAAGTGGAAGAAATGCAGACCTCACCCAAACGATAGATGTCATGGGCATTGTTTAACTGCATACAGGCTTTTTAGGAGGAAATATGGGCAAAATGGATTTTCTTCTTCAAGTATTAAGTATTGTGCCCTATATTTTTAAAGGGTTGTTAACTGTGCTAAGGAGCAGAACTTTGTGGTTTTCTAAAAGAATTCTGAAATTCCTATTGTGTCAAAGATTAGTTCCTTTCTCTTATTTTTGTATTTAAAAAAAATGCAGAAAATCAAGAGACATGCCAACTAGAGGCAGATATGTGTTCAGACCTGTAACATACAAGTTCAGGAAAACTTCAGAGTTGAAACTGGTAGGATCTGGTTACATTTCACCAGAGAGGATAAATTTATGCCTGTAAGCCATAACCTTTGGTCAGTTTCTGTTTCATCCCATTGGTTAAGAGATACACTTGTGCTACTCATCTGTCATGCAGTCACACTGAATAAAATTCTCTTTTGTTTTTGTTTCATTTACTAGCTACGTACATCTTCAGCAAAGATAGGAGCTATCCAAATAGTCTGTGTGCCTATCTACAGAAGACAAATCAAACTTTTAAAAATTATATCCACATGCAAAGGACAGCAATTGCTGGGGCTGCTGTAAAAAATGAAAAGTGGAATAGTTGTTACTCACATAACAACTGAATTGAGAAACTATTCTGGTATTATTAACCCCATGTCTGTGTAGCCACAACATAGAGCTCTGGGGGTACATTTTTACCAGTAAATAAAATGGATCAGGTCTCTCCTCTGGCTCTGTGACCTATGACATGAGGATGCTCATGAGCAGACAGCTGAACTCTTTTGCTTTTCAAAACTGTGTGATTGCCTCCAAACAGGCTGTTGTTTCTTGGGTTAGCTAAGACCTGAAAGCTCTGTCCAGGCATTGTCTGGAAGAGTATTACTTTGGATCATATCAGTGCCAAGAACTGTGCTAGTAATTTAACATCATGACCTGGCACTTTTTAGTATTCTAATATAGAAGTAGTAAAAAATGCCAGGTGCTGTACAGAACCAGAAACCATCAAAATGCCAGTGAGACCTTGATATAAGTAGCAATACTGAGAGGGGAGTTATACATAAACCTGGATTCTGCAAAGATGCACATAATTTTCTTTCTGTGTTGCAGAATAGAATAAAAAGGCACTAAGTTTCTTCTAAAACTTGGGAACAGATGTATGCTTTTACTGTTACTCTTAAAAGTCTGGGAGGAGGAATTTACTTTCTGTCATTCAAAAATGTTCCTTTTCTCAAAAGAAAATAGTATATGAACAATATACCAAGTTTGTCATGAAAATCCATCTTCACAAAACCGAAACAATATGAAGCATTCTTGTCTCCCCAGATTACGAGGGTTTCAAATTTCAACCTGAAGGAATAGTTCTGTTTCCCACCCAAACATAATTTTTGGAGAACTGGAAACCTGATACCTGAACGCTGCTCTTTATGGGAGCTTTTCTGAGTTTCCATAGCAGCCTACACCTGAGGGTACCCTGAAACACACGGCTGTTCATTGCTGGAACCATGAAGCTACATATGTGTGTCTTGTATACCTTCATTATAGGGGACACTTGCATTTTACATCTCACTTCTGCTTTTAGCACATAATCACTGTACTGAATTCTGGTGGTGTGTTCAGGTCCAGCTGTTTTTATGATGAAGGAACTAAAATTCAGGTTCTTATTTCACCTGATCAGGAAACCTCTGGATCCCATCCTCATTTTACAGTGAGGGCAAATCTGGACATAAGCGGATAGTGGTGAGAAGACACCCAAGAAGTCAAATGCTTCAATTTGTTGTGAAATCATGTATGCCTTAGGTGGCTTGGGGACAAAGTCCCTCTGGATTTTGACTGCAAATGAATGCAGCCAAGAGAAAGGCTCAGTAACTTAGCTACAGGTTTTTTTTTTTTTTATTGCTGGCTAAGCTGATCTAGCCCCAGAGATATCAGTGCTGATTACCTGAAATAATTCTACAACAAAGACATCCTCTTCAGATTTAATTTCAGGAAGTGATTGCAATGAAAAGAAATCTGGGTGCTGGGCTTCCGAAGGAAAAAAAAAAAAATAGATTAGATGTGGGCTTCTGAAGTTACATTAGAAAAACAGAGGATTTGCTAATGAAATTATTCACTCCAGTTCTCCCCTGGTCAGAGGGATCTTATTAGTAGATGATAATACTTATCGAAGGTGACATTAAAACTTCCTTATGTTCTCAGATGTGTGGTCTGCTATCCTAACCAGAGGCAACCTGATGTTAAATGTACAGCTATGCTGCCAAGCAGTGCTTAAAAAAATGCAGGGTGCAGCTGGTATTGAATAAGGCTCTCCCACATTTCTGCATAACACAGGCTGCTGCCCAAGATGAAGCCACTAGAAAACCTCAGCGCAGGCAAGACACACAAGACTGTATAGCCAATGATAACAGGAAAGTTTAACACTAGATCAACACAAGTATAATTAGATGTTTCAAGTGGAGACATTATTCTTCATTTCCTGCCCTCAGCTTGCTTCTCTGAACTGTTAAACAATAGCTGTATTTCATGCACAAAGGGTTGGGTTTCAGAGGCTGGTGAAATGGTTCCCCTGTGGGACTGGATCCAAAGTCAGACGGACTCACTGGGAGTGTCACTGGATTGATTCAGTTGGGCCAAGACAGCCTGACAGTCACAGAAATTGTGGGGCAAGGTATTTGACAAACAAAAAGCAAGAATTTTAATCCAGCTGATTTCAGTCCTTTTGACTCAGGGAGGCTTTATACCCACCATACTAAAACACAATCAAGAGATCCCCTTATTTTAATTCTGCTGAGCCCCAAACTTTTAATATGAGGAAAGATTTTCACTTTGTTTTCCCTACTAGTTTCTGCTCACAACTCTTCCCTTTTCTTCTCATTCTGCCAGTCTTCTTCATCCCTTTCCCAGCTTTCAGTCATGCTCTTTCAATCATATATTTTTTTCTTTCAGTGTTGTCTCTGCTGCCTACTAGTAACTTCCAGATGCATTAAATTTTCTTTCCATGGATCCAGACTTCTCCAAGTTCCAGTGGGATTTGCCCTCATCAAAAATCACTAGCCTATAGAGGGAGGCTGGTCACCATATGAGTTGAATTCCTGGGCTACAGGTAATGAGAAGCAGCTAGATCCAGGGAAAAGCTGCCCTCTTGCTTTTCTTGATAGCCTATCGTGCAAGTTTTAGCAACATCTGAACTCCATATTCCATAGTGAGTCTAATGTAAATGTTGTCTTCCACCAACTTCATACACACCCTGCAAATTCAGTAGGGCCTCGCATCACCCTGTGGTGGAAAAAAAAGCATTTAGAAATTTCCAGTTGAAAAATATATAGAATTACATAAATCATTAAATATTTTGTATACTACATGTACAGACTATAGTTATGTGCCTGACATAGTAAACTTTTGGTGATTTTTCCAAACTTTCTACCATTTTTAATGGCAGACTGCAAAAAATACAGGTTGCATGCTCCAAACACAAGTTTTCTGCCTGCATACATGCTGAGAACAATTCTGACTATCTGCCATGCAAACAACATGACATGTAAAAGGGACTGCACATAGTTGGAAGATGTGATGTCTCTCTGCCTTTATTTTTTCTTGAATCTCTTATTAAAATAAAAGCCCCAACCAAACCAAAGGAAAAAGAAAAATCCACACAGAGAAACAAACATGTATGCGGTGCATCAGAACCTGGAAATCTTCCAAACCACAGTCTAACAATCGGCAAAACTATCAGATAAGATTCAACAGAAAACCTATAATGTGATGATGGGCTGATTTTGGAGACAAGACACAAGATATGTAATTCTGGTAGGATTCCTAGATAGCAAATTCAATTCCTGCATCTGCTATGGGACTCCAATGTTACCTTAAATAAATAATTTATGATTTCTGCTCCTTGGTTTCCTATTCTGAAAAATAAAAGAAACCTGACATCTTTTTTCTCCCACAATGAACCTTACACCTAACAAGGGTCTATTGTCTCATAAATAAAACTAAGTTAATGCATTTAGATAGAATATATGCAGCAATGAAGCATTTTTCTGCAAAGTGGTTTTGGTCTCATTTATATAAAGCAATGAGTCATTCCTTTCTTTTATCAGATGTTTTTACTTGACTTTTACAAAGAACACAAAAAACAAAAAGCAAGGTTGCATGGGTGATGTGAACTGGGATAGATAGGATAAAAAGATTTGGAATAAGCTGTGGAAGACACATTAATGCTTTAGAGTGTATATAAAGACTTTCTCTGCAATCTCCAATCTTCAAGTAACATTAAACTGTCTGCATTAGGTCTTCTTCAGCTGTATCACTCTACACAACAGATGTCGATCCTGTGAAACTTTCAAGTGAAAACATTTCGTGATTCATAGAAAATTTATGATTGAAAGATGGCATAAAGATGAGAAACCACCCACCATTATGAGCCACTATGAACATGTGTGCGAAGTTATTGCAAAAGTCACTGTGCTTTCTACTCCCAGAAAAGGGAGAAAATGTTCCCTTTGGTTGAATAAAATGTATAAATTAAGTAAAGATGGTCCTCTCCTACTGTTTGAGTCTTTCATATCAGTTTACAAGCAGTAAAATCATAAAAGCTCAGCAATAAGTACAACATTACTTCTACTCATCTGTCAATTTCAAGAAATCAGAGTATATAATTTGTAGAGTAATCCTTTGAATTCCCATCTGAACATTAAAAAACAAATGTGGTATCACTTCATGTACCTGTCTGTGACTTTTCAGACTGTAAACAACTCTCAGTGAGTAGTTTGATTTGTCTGTCTGAGACCATGAGGCAGACATTTGTATTAACAAAGGGTTTGTTTAGAACTGCTGGGTTTTTTTTTTTTTAATGAGTGCTAGAATTCTTCCTCCTCCTGAGGGCATATAGCAAAGGCAGTTGAGATACTAGAATTTTCAGTGTTGCTACTTTGTTCTCCATTCAGAAAGAAAGAAATGCCATGTGAGTAAAGTAGCTGTCAAACTGAAGAAAAGTGCAAAATTCTGAATATTCATTTCACGGCACAAGAAAATTTAAAAAGTTATACTGTAAGTTAAGAAAACTGAGTTGACATATATCTATCTTGCAAATTTTATTTCAACCTGGTGTTGGCCTTCCATCTCAGGATTCCAGAGGCAGCATGGGCTGCCCATCTTTACTGGAGGTCTCCTGCACACCACAGATGTTTCTGGGCTGGGAACAGTGCAGGTCTGCAGAAGAGGAAGAGGAAGTGGGAAGGATCTCCAGGTGAGGAGATGACACTAGTGGTGGCTGGCAGAGACAGGGAGGCCAGAGGGGTAGGGGCAAAATCACAGCCAGAGATCAGGGAAAGCATGGTACTGCTGGGGCAGTCCCAAACAGACAGTGAAGAGCACCTTGGGTATGGGGACAGGCTGATGCTGGGTGGGCAGCTCATGAGATCTCAGAGGGGCAGCCCTGGCCAGGAACTGGGATTTAGCCCTGCCTGGAGAGAGCCCAGAGGCTTTGTATGGCCCTGCACAGGGACAGGTCTCAGGACAGGGTAGGCTGGACACAGTTGAGCTGTGCTGAGCTTGGTTCAGCTGTGCTGCAGTTGTCCAGTGCTCGAGTGATTGTCACCTTCCTCTGTTCAGCTCAGCTCGGGGAGAGCCATCTTCCCCTGCTGTCATTGTCCCTGTATCACAAATATTGCCAGAACTGAGTCCACTCTTGGGCCAGCAACGTTCCTGAGAGCAGCACAGGAATTGCCTTGGGAGGGTAAGGAGACCCTTGATACAAAAGAAAATGTAGGAGGAAAGCAATGCAGTAGCATGGCCAGCAAGGGATCCTGCCAGGCACCACTGGGAAGGAGCAAGAAGACACAAAGGAATATGCACTTCTCTTTCTGGCCAGCAAAATTGGGCACTGCTGCAGAGAGAGAGCCCCACGGGGGCAACCAGATTGGGTATCTGAGAGCCCTAGCATCTACTACAGGCAGTGGGAGTGCAGAGAAGGTGGGCTTGGCTTTATTTTTCACTATCCTACTCTCTTATTAGATTGGCAAAAAGTTAAATAACTCTTTCCTTAAGTCAAGTCTGTTTTGCTTCTGACAGTAATTGCTGAGTGATCTCCATGTCCTTATTTCCACCCAGGTTCTTTTTAATTAATTTCATTTCTCTCCAGTCCTGTTGAGGTGGAGGGGTGAGAGAATGGCTTGGTGGGCACCGGCAATTACCACACCTGGGGAGGAGCAATGGCTCCTGCTCACTTCTCATCCTTCTTTGTATAGGCACCTCAAGCAGAAGCTCTGTTGGCAGCTTCTGTGGAGAGAACTGTGATAGCCCTCCAGATTCCTGAGGAAGGGGCCTGGAACTGGTCTTACACTTCAGGCTTCCAGAGACAGCACAGGCTGCCCGATGTCCCCTGCACATGACAGCTGCATTTCTGGACTGGGAGCTGCAGGGGTCCTTCAAGGCAGCAAGTGTCAGGGAGCAAATGAGGTTTGGTATCCCCATGGAACACAGAAGATGGAGGCCCCAGTGTCCGTTCTGTCTGCACTATGACAGACAGTAGAAATAGTAGATAAATGCCTCTGTGGGCATCACATTGCCTTCTTGCTATGGGATGGTGTGGGTCCATCTCTTCCAAAATCCCTGCCTCTCCCTTTAAAGGAAAATGCCATGGAGGTGACTTGAAAGATGGGAGGATGACAGAATCATAGCTCAGAGGTTTGGTTTCACTAGCAGCTCTTTTATCTTGAGGTAGATGAGGCTGTGCTGAAAGCCCTCACTTTCTTGTGGTTAGGGCAGATCCAGACATAAGGAAAAGGTCAAGGAGGAGGAGAAAGTGAACAGGATACTTTAGTAAGCAGAAAAGGGCAGTGTGATCTGGCAGAAGGAAGTGGAAGCAAAAAGCTTTCATAAGTCTCATTGGATCTCTGGGTGACTGCTAATTCATTTATTTTCTGAAATAGATGGAAATTATTTACTGCACCTGAAGTTAGCCATCCATAGAATATACATCTAGTTTGAATTAGTCATCTTTTCAGTCAGTGCTGAATGACAGGCATATTCAAATGCAAAGTTGCAAACTGTTCATAATAGGGTAGGAACATTCACTTGTTGTGTACTGTAATAATAAACACGGGTGAAAACTAGATAAACCCTTTAATCTTTAAATTTTCTTGTAACAAAGTTGTTGTGCCCATCTTGGGGTTCATATATTTCATATTCTTATAAAGAACATCCTGGAGTAGATGGAACAAGGCCCTTCAGACTATGCTTCTTTTTTATTGTGTTTGGTATGATACTTTTTAAATGGAAGTTGATGTTATGCCCTTGAATGAAAAGAAAACCAAACTACGGATCTTGCCTAGAACAGATGTTAGGAATGCTAAAATGTTGTAAGATCTTGGCAGAGTCCTACATTAGAGGAAGAAGATTATATCTGAGGCAAGGAGTTATCATGATATTCTCTTTTGTTCTACTGATAAGTTTCTTAAGTGAGAGACTGGTCAAGGACATTTTTATTCTGTTTAATGACATCTTGTAATAATTCTGTGTATTTTTTGATACAGCTGCATTGTGAAAATACAGTTGTTGATCAGTTAAGGGAATGGATCTTTCATTTTTTATAATTGGATACTCTAGAAGGATTTTCTCAGGTATTCTTGTCAGGCATTTTTGAGATAGTGCAGAATTTGCTTGATCATGTTCCAACACAGTTGTTAAAAGAATGCCTGCCTTTTCTCGGTTATGCTATCCTGAGAGTCGTGAACTTCTCTCTTCAATCTGGGATGGTTCCAAATAATTCAAACTGGGCTACAATCATTCTTTTGTTAGAGAAGATGTCTTCAACCATGGATGTTTTGTTTAATAGCCAACCAGTTCATAATTTACATATTTCTGTTAACAAGATGGAAAAAGTAGTTTAAAGTTCAGTCTAGATTTTATATACATTATAGTACACATCTGGTAGAGCTAGACTTTATGATTATCCCTTGTTGTTAATAGTGTAACTTTATTGCATGGAGCCCTATTATTCTTGGTAATTTAGTTTTTGACAACAATTTGGCAAATAACTTAAATACCCAATTACTGTTATGATTAGAATTTTTGTAATAGATGTTATTGGTTTTGCCCCTGTAAATGAAGCAAGAAAATATTAGTGTCTTCTTAGTGGAAAGTTAGTAGTAATTCTGAATGAAAAATGAAGTCTTAGCAATTCAGTTGCAATAAATTATCAACATGTTTGCCAGTAAATGGATAACTAAAAAGTATAGGTGAAACATTCCAACAGAAAACCATTATACATCTAATAAGTCTGATCCATTTTGCATGAAAATCAGTGACACTGAGATTCACAAATATTTCATTGGTTTTCTGGGTGGTACATAGGGAGAAAAAGGCTCTTTCAGAGAGTTACTCACCAGAAGGTGAGTCATATTTTGAAAATGCCCTTTTTTACCCATTGTTTCACAAAGGGGCAAAGTTCCCTAAAGGCGCATAGACTTTTGCTTTTAGGTGTTAAAATTCTGTGGGATTAGCCTTGAAGGCCTTCTCTGGTTATGAACTCTAAATGAAATAACTGGGGGCTATGAAGGCCAACCTTTTGAACACCCAGTGTCAAAGCTAGGGTTATATTTAGCATCTTTGCTTGATAAGGCACAGTGGTCTGAAAGCCTTTTATAGTTTCTTGAACAGTGACACAGGGTTGCAAGGTCTCACCTTTTTTTCTTTTTTTAATGGGGTTATGATAATCTTTGGTAGTTTCTTTCTTTGGTGTGAGTTATTGTCGTGAATATAATATGTGAATATAATATGTGAATATGCTAGAATTCATTTAAAAAAAAGCTTTTTTAGTCCTCAAGGTAACATAAAAGAAGCTTATAATAGGAACCACATATAAGTAGTGAAGTTGTGATATTTAATTTTTCTGAAGAGTTGTGGAGCCTGAATTCTTATAGCCTGATCACAGTTTGAATCATCTGAGAAATGCTCCCGTCTTCAGATAAATATGTATTTTCATAAAACAATCTATCTTCTACCAGTGAATTTTAATTACTGAACTATTTATCAAGGAAAAGTTTAGCTAAGTGTCAGGAAAATAGCCTGTTTTTTATAGAGGACTCCAGGAAATTGTCTTTCCAATATTCTTTGTGCCAACAATGAAGGAATATAAAGCTTTGTGTGAACTTGCTGTCAGATACTGTGAATTGCCTTCCAGTTCTTTCAGTATCAGCTGGTAATGAAAAATAAAACCATATGAATGGTTAAACCAGCATGTTCATGTCTTATTATTTCAGCTATCACACCAGTCTTTCTAGTGATGTGAGAAAATGAAATTTTCAAAAATTCCTCAAATCATAAAAATCTTTTAAAATACTATAAAACAATTTTAAAAATTGCAAAATGGGTTATAATTTTCACTGCTTTAAAGTAACTTAGTTTGGCAGGAATAAGGAAAAAGGAAGAAATAACAGCACGGACACAAACCACTTCATTTTAAAAGGTGGGTTCCCCTAATATGGATTATTTGCTTTTGTAAGCCTGACTAAAAACTTGATACGGTGAAATTGTAAACATTTGGAATCATCAAAATCAGTAGGAAATTATTTTAACACAGAGTATGGGATTAATTTCTCAAATTTAGACATCTACAAAGTAGACATCTAAGTCTGAACTAGTTTTCCAGGCCCTACTTAATCAATAAAGAAAAACAAGCTCTTGCGAAGAACAATTCATCGCCATTGTAAAACACATCTGAAATGGTTCAGATCAGTTACTCCCATAAAATGTTTATTTTTCTCTGTTGAATGCAAAACCAGACATGATTGACTACCTTGAATGTAAACATCTGTAATGGAGTCTACAGTTATTCAAGACACCTTCATTATTTTCAGGACTGTAATAACATGTACTCTGTCTACCTCAAAATTGAGTATAGAAATCAGATACATAGTTGAATTTCCTTAGGTTTAGCTTGGTTACCTCAAAATCTGTGCATGCATATGTACATATACATGTATCTACGTGTGTTGATATGCAGGATATATAGTCTCTATCAAGACTTATATCAGAAATACTCGTCTTGATAACTGCCTTCTGCAATGTTACATACAAAAACCACTCATGTTACTCAGACAGGATTTTCATATTAATGCTATGGAACTGAGCAAGAAAATTTAGAGCACTGAGGGTGGAAAGTTCCTTCACTTGTTATGTAAGCTTCAGCTTCAAATGAAAGCCACAGTACCTAATATACAAGGTAAGATGTAGAAATATTTAATCACTATAAGCCACAAATCATAAAATAAGAAGAACCATTCTATGAAAAATAGAGTTAAGGTGCTGCTTAGCTGCTAGGTAGTGCTAGACAGAGGGTAAAATATTTGAAATTTTAAAGTCTGTATGAAAATCTTTAACAAGTAGGTAAATAGTTAATTTGCATTTTGCGTAAAGTCTCTGATAAAGTGGTGAAGGTATTGCTAAATGTCATAGTGCTTGCACCACAAAGATAAGGCTTGGGGTGCGTTACATGGTATAGATGGAAAATAGTTCTGACAGCCACTTGTAACTCAGAGCATCTATTTACAAACCTGTGTATCAAGCTCTGAATCAGTTCCTTCATCCAATATCTTCCTTACTATCTCTTCCAGTTGCTTCTTCCAACATGCCAGTCTTTTGTGACGGTATTCTCTTGGGCTTCAGACAATAACCCTAATTTATATAAAAATCTTTCTTTCTTTCTTTCTTTCTTTCTTTCTTTCTTTCTTTCTTTCTTTCTTTCTTTCTTTCTTTCTTTCTTTCTTTCTGTTGCACTCAATCATTCATTTTTCTTCTTTGTATCAANCTTTTGTGACGGTATTCTCTTGGGCTTCAGACAATAACCCTAATTTATATAAAAATCTTTCTTTCTTTCTTTCTTTCTTTCTTTCTTTCTTTCTTTCTTTCTTTCTTTCTTTCTTTCTGTTGCACTCAATCAGACAAGTGTCAACTGGGTATCAAATTGCCTTCATGTCTCCTTCATCACACACAGGGCATGATTCAATTTAAGGTGCATTTAGATGTCAGGAAGTAGGTGTCTTCAAGCATGCTAGTATCTGAGATCACATTAGAGCCAGTGAAGAGCTAAAGCTCAATTCATTTGCTTAAACCTAAGCAAATACCTTAGATGTCCTAAAATATCTTAAGACAGGGCTAGAAGTTGTGACAAAAGTTCTCTCTGGGGAACTGAACTCTCTTAGTCCAGTAGCTGGAGGCCTAGGCAGGACACTAAGTCAAATCAGTGGACACCAGATGCCTATTTTTAGGCAAATGAACTTGAGCCCTTGTGGTCTGGACTGACATTCACAAACCTAACCTACAGGCTATCTATATCTACCACTATTCACATGGTTCAGCTGGAGGTAGCAATGAAGGAATGGATCTGACACTGAACTATAGCCCAGGTGCTGAAATCAATTAACCAGGAGCTTTGGGTATGGCCCAAAGGTTACAGAAGTTAGGAAAATTATTTTCCCTAACCATGTTGTACTTTGGATAAGGCCATCTGTGCATAAGATAGCTTCCAGGATCAGATCTATCATGACTTTAATATTCACTGCAGATTTAATGAGAATTCTTCAGCAATATAAACTTAGCTATAAAATATAGATTTTAAATCAGCATTCGGTCCCTGCAGTGTTTTATGCATATGATCCACTTACAAACTTTCATTAGGGAAGCTGCATTAAAGTCATGAGGCACAGTTTTTATAAGCTTTGTTTCCTTCAAATCTTATAAAAATAAATTTAAGTAGTGTACATATCCCTAAATAATCTATAACAATAGAGTATGGTACAGTTCAGCTAAATTAGTATGTTAGAAAAAGTTTTCTTGCTGGTTTTAAAAATGTTAGCTTTGCTGGATATATCATTACTACCAAGTTGGTACTGACTTGTGGAGGCTATAAAACAAATAAAGTCATTAAAAATAATTTGAACAAAAGGAGTAACTTGATATCATAATGCCATCCACATTTGGTTAAAATGACTTATTTTAAAGCTCCCTTTCATCTTACTAAACAGATTTCCAAAGTTAAAAAAAATGTGATTAATAAATTATCCCCCATAAATCTTATGATAACTATGATAGTCTTTGGAGAATTATGAAGCCACATCTGGAAAAAGTATTTTACTGCCTGTAAAACAGCATGTCATGAATTTTACTAGTTCATATTAGTAAGTAAAATACGGTACATAATTTTTGCATTCATTACTATGAGTGCAAAACACATAATTTTCTTCTCCCCAAACCCCTTAGATTCATTTCATGAAGAATGTTTCTTGTAAAGTTTATAAGAAGCTTGTTTTCTTTTATTCATACAGAGATATTTCTCCCTTATATTAGCTGAAATTTACAAGATGAACTAGAGAGTACCTACCATTGGAACAGAAGTAAGTAAACAATAAGAGTAATAGGGTTCATTTGTTATTATTATTACATCAATCCTAAAATGAACAAGGCCAAGCCACTGAATAAATGCCAGAACACTAATCAAGAGAAAGCAAAGAAGTTCATTTTTGGCTACATAATCCAACAATAGCTATTACGTTATCCTTTTTCATTAATGACATGTTAAAATATATAGATTAGAGTCACAAGTCATTCAAGATGAGTGGCTGTAATATTTCTGGAATTAAAAACTTGATTAAACTTAAGTATTTCTTAAATAAAATGAGCAATGTTCTTCGAGAGCCGAGTATGTCCCAGGGAAATATAAACCCCTTTTTATTTCCAAGCAGATGTTTGCAATAAGAAATGGATGGTGAATGAAAGGGAAGAACACCATTAAGCTAAGGTAACCCCTAAAGATTTTTATATAGTTCTGCAATCATAAGCTCCATCAGTGATAAATATCACAATAATGCTTGTAATGTACCTGTTTTTATTTATATGTGGATCCTTGAATATGCTTTACCTCAAATAATATAATTTACTTAATGACCATAAAAATGCTATATTTTAATGTAAATAAAAGATACATAATTTTTGTAGTCTGCAAAGGTTCTGTCTGTACTGATACAATAAAACAGGAAAATAACATCTGTGATCATATTTTGTTTTTAGAATAGGAATAAATAAAAATTCCAACGAAAAGCTTACTAAGAAAATGTCTGTGGACTAGATTCTGTTAGTTTTCTTTATTGCAACACTCTCACAATATAGCCATTTTAGAATTATTTGTGCAACATGTTGCTCAGACTGATAACATGGATGATATTCTGGCCATAAAATCACTATTGCAGTAAATCTAGCTCTGCTTTGGATTGCAATGGCTGTTATTCTGTAGTACTCTTATGCTGGTTGTAGCTGATTGTTCACATATCCAAAGCTGAAATAGGCTCGTACCTATTGATGCTTGTCCCTTTTCTGAAAACAAAGACTTTATTCTCTCTGACCTTCCAGAAGCTTTCATTTGCTAACCTCCTGTGATTTTGGCAGAGGTTTATGAGAAATGATGGGGTCTGTGCACAGCTATTGCGATGCTGCTGTAGAAAGGATTGGATAATGTCAAAATTGCACATCCCCAGACAGCCTACTGAGTGAGTCAGTGTTTAGTTTAGTTAGTGAATGGAAAAGGCAAGGTTTTGGTGGTGGTGGGGCTGCAGAAGAGGCCCCTGCAGGAGAGACCAGAGACTTCCCTGTGCCAGTCAACATCCAGTTCCAGCTATGGCTGCTACAGACCCACTGCACCAAGGCTCTGCCAGCCTTGGGAGCTGGTGATGCTGCTCTTAAAATACATTCAAGAAAGGGCAAATAACACTAGAGAAGAGAAGAGAAGAGAAGAGAAGAAAAAAGAGTGAGAAACAAGAGAGGAATACAAAGATCAGAGAAGAAGCAGGAGGCTCCAAGCATCAGAGCAACTATTTTCTGTAGCCCATGGGGGACTCACGCTCTGCAGAGCAGGTTTATCCTAAAGAGCTGCAGCCCAAGGCGAATATGTGCCAGAACAGGTTTCTCCTGAAGAAATGTAGCCAGGGAGAAGGACCCCTGCTTCAGCAGAAAAAAGAATGAGGAGAAAGGAATGGCAGAGGGAAACTGTTACACATTGGGCTGCAGCAAAAGAAGTGTGACCAGCAGGTCAGAGGAGGTGATCCTCCCCCTCTACTCTGCTCTTACGTGAGCCTACTTGGAGTACTGTGTGCACTTCTGGTGTCCTCAACATGAGAAGGACATGGAGCTGTTGGAGCAAGTCCAGAGGAGGCCACAAATGTAATGAGGATCTATCACCTCCCGTATGAAGAAGACAGGCTGAAGAAAGTTGGGGCTATTGAGCCTGGGAAAGAGAAGGGTGCTTGGAGACCTCATAGCAGCCTTCCATTATCTTAAAAGGGCCTACAAGGGTCCTGGAGGGGGACTCTTCAGGAACTGTAATGATAGGACAAGGGGTAATGGGTTCAAACTCAAATTGGAAGTTTAGGTTAGATATGAAGAGAAAGTTCTTTACTGTGATGGTGGTGAGGTGCTAGAACACGTTGCCCAACAAAGTTGTAATTGCTCCATCCCTGGCGGTGTTCAAGGCCAGGTTGGGTGGAATCTTGGGTGACATGGTTTAGTGTGAGGTGTCCCTGCCCATGGCAGGGGGTTGGAAGCAGATGATCTTAAGGTCCTTTCCAACCCTAACTATTCCATGATTCTATGACCACAAACCCCATCCTCTCTGTGCTGCTGGGGGGTGTGTAAAGGAGCCTGGACTGATGGAATTAAGTTGAGCCTGGTAGAGGAGAGACAAAGGTGTAGGTTTTAGTGTTTGTCTTTTGATCCCAACTATCCAGTAAATTATTTTCTCCTGTCCCCCCTGTGTTCAGTCTGGCTTGCCTGTGATGGTGATTGGTAAGCAATCTCCCTGTCCTTTTCTCAACCCACAAGCTTTCTCATCCAATTTCCTACCTGCTCTGTGCCAGTGAAGAGTGGTGATGAGAGAGACGAGTGAGCAGCTGGGTGGGTGTTTGGCTGTTAGCCAAGGTTAACTCACTACAGAATAGCAGAACACTCAAACATTAGGAACTACATACATAAATGGACAGCTGTGGTGCAAACCATACACAACAAATCCTTTTGTAACATGGATGTACATCTATGCTAGCTTTATTTCTTAAAGCTTCATCTCACTTATTCCAAAGTGAACATCACCCATTCTGAAGGACAATTAAAAATTCACGTAAATTCATCAAGCAATTATCTGTATTAATTCCAGCATGTAAATGGTCTTGAAAAAACACGAGGGTGAAAGGTTTCGCTGTATCAGTAAGGGTTTCCACTTATCACCAAGGTGCAGGACATGCACAGTCTTACTCTGTAAACTCTAGATGACATAAGAAAGAAAAATCAACTCTGCAAACTAGCAGAAAGCATTGGTGTCAAGGTCCTACACCTGGGTTGGAGCAATCCCAGGCACAGCTACAGGTTGGGCAAAGAGGAGATTCAGAGCAGCCCTGTGGAGAAGGACTTGGGAGTGGTGGTCGAAGAGAAAAAGAATATGAGCCGACCATGTGCGCTTGCAGCCCAGAAAGCCAATCATATCCTGGGCTGCATCAAAAGGAGCGTGACCAGCAGGTCAAAGGAGGTGATCCTGCCCCTCTACTCTGCTCTTGTGAGACCTCACTTGGAGTACTGTGTGCAGTTCTGGTGTCCTCAACATAAAAAGGACATGGAGCTGTTGGGACAAGTGCAGAGGAGGGCAATGAAGATGATCGGGGGACTGGAGCATCTCCCATACAAAGACAGGCTGAGAGAGTTGGGACTGTTCAGCCTGGAGAAGAGAAGGCTGTGTGGAGACCTCATAGCAGCCCTCCAGTATCTGAAGGGGGCCTATAGGGATGCTGGGGAGGGACTCTTCTTTAGGGACTATAGTGCTAGGACAAAGGGTAGCGGTTTTAAACTTAAACTTCCTGCCCTCCAGCATGTCAACCGAACCACACAGCTTGATGTCATTGGTGAACTTGCTGAGGGTGCACTCAATTCCACTGTCCATGTCAGCAACAAAGATGTTGAACAAGACCAATCCCAACACCGATCCCTGAGGGACACCACTCGTCACTGGCTTCCAGCCGGACACTGAACCATTGACCACAATTCTTTGCATGCGGCCATCCAGCCAGTTAGTTCTTTATCCACTGAGTGGTCCACCTATCAAATTGATGTCTCTCCAATTTAAAGAGAAACATGTCATATGGGACAGTGGCAAACACTCTGGACAGGTCCAGGTAGATGATGTCAGCTGCTCTACCCCATCTGTCAGTTCCACAGCCCCATTGTAGAAGGCCACCAAATTGACCATGCAGGATTTCCCCTTAGTGAAGCCATGCTGGCTGTCATCAAGCACCTTGTTGTTTTTCATATGCCCCAGCATACCTTCAAGGAGAATCTGCTCCAAAGAAAGAAGAATTGAAAAAAAAAGAAAACCATCATCTCATTGCTTGATGTCTACTTTTCCTCAATGGAGAAACTCAGGATGTATTCAAGGATCACCTTGTCCAAGCTCTGGGGCAATGCATACCAAAAATGACAGAACCAGGCAAAAACACTAGGAGGCTTGCATGAATGGACAATCTGCTCCTCGACAAACTCAGGTACAAATGGGAACCCTACAAAGGATGGATAGCCTAGAAGGAATACAGAGAAGTTTTCTGAATAGCCATGGATCAGGTTAGGAAAGCTAAAGTCCTGATGGAATTAAATCTGGCCAGCGATGTCATGGGCAATAAGAAAAGCTCCTGTAAGTACATCAGTGATAAAAAGAAGACTAGGTAAAATGTGTGTCCTCTCCAGAAGGAAATGGGAGACCTGATCACCCAGGACATGGAGAAGGCTGAGCTTCTCTATGATTTCTTTGCTTTGGTCTTCACCAGCAAGACCTCCATCCATAATGCCCAAGTTGCAGAAGGACCTGGGATAATGTAGAATCACCTGCTGTGGGAGATCAGGTTCGAGATCATCTGGAGAACCTGAAGACACATCAAGTCTATGGCAGCTGATGAGATATACCTGTGGTTCCCGAGGAAACTGGTGGATGAAGTGGCTAAGCTACTAGCCATCATATTTGACTAGCTGTGGCAGTCTATTGAAGTTCCCACTGACTAGAAGAGGGGAAAGAGGGAAAGATAACTCCCATTCTTGAAAAAGCAGAAAAAAGGAAGACCTGGGAAACTACAAGCTGGTCATGGAGCAAATCCTCATAGAAACTATGCTAAGGCACATGGAAAATAAGGAGGAGATTGGTGACAGCCAACATGGCTTCACTAAGGAGAAATTGTGCCTGACAAATTTGGTGGCCTTCTATAACAGGGTTACAGCTTTAGTGATTAAAGGAAGAGAGACTGATAGCATATACCTGGATTCATGCAAAACATTTGACACAGTCCCACATGACATCTTTGTCCCTAAGCTGGAAAAACATGGATTTAACAAGCCACTTGCTCAGTGAATACAGAACTGGCTGGATGGTCAGACTCCAAGAGTTGTGGTCAATGGCTCAATGTTTAAGTGGAGACAAGTGACCGTTAGTGTTCCTCAGAGATTAGTATTGGACTTGGTGCTGTTCAACCTCTGTTGGTGACATGGACAGTGGGATTGGGTGCATCCTCTGCAAGTTTGTCAATGACATCAAGCTGTGTGGTGTAGTTGAGATGCTGAAGGGAAGGGATGCCATCCAGAGGGGCCTTGAAAGGCTGAGATGGGCCAATGCCGACTTCATGAAGCTCAACAAGGCCAAGTGCAAGATCCTACATGTGGGCTGGGGCAATCCCAAGCACAAGTACAGGCCTGACTGGATGGATGGAGAGTAGCCCTGAGAAGAAGGATTTGGTTGACAAGAAGCTCAACATGAGCCAGCCAAGAAAGCTATAAACTGTACTGCCTCAAAAAGAGCATAGGCAACAGTTCAAAGAAGGGGATTCTTCCTCTCTACTCTGCCTTATTGACACCTCACCTGCAGTACTGTGTTCAGCGCTGGCACACCCAACATGAGAATAAAGTGGACCTGTTACAGAAAGTCCTGAGGATGGCCACAAAGATGCTCACAAGGCTGGAGAAACTCCTGTGGAGACAGGCTGAGAGAACTGGGGTTGTTCAGCATGGACAAGAGAAGGGTCCAGGGACACTTAATAGCAGCATTCAAGTACCTAAAGGGGACTATAAGACACCTGGAGGCAGACTTCTTACAAGGCTATGTAAGGATAGGAGAACGGCTAATGGCTTTAAACTAAAATATGGTAGATTTAGATTAAGCTATGAGGAAGAAATTCTTCACCATTAGGGTGGTGAGGTACTGGAACAGGTTGCCCCCAGGAGTTGTGAATGCCCCATCTCTGAAAGCATAAGGGAACCACAGATCAGAAATGCAGAACCAGCAAGGAAAAACCATCATGGAGTACACTAATATCCGTTTCCACTCATGTGCTCTGCTTCCTGGGTACAATTATGACACTTCTGTTATTGAATAGCAGTAAAACCAGAGTTTCTGAACTGGAAGTAGTAGCACATCTTTGCTTGTAAATTGCTGTTTCAGAGACTGTTCTTTAGCTTAAGGTCAACTGACACACTCTGACAGTGTGCACAGTATTAAAATCCTTTACTATCCAAAATATGTCAAGTCCGTCTAAACTCCTTGTTCACTGTGGTCCTTTGGCCTGAGTTAGTGCTGCAGTGTGCTGAGAGTTGTTTGACAGAGGGAGTGTTGGTTGGTCCAAGGTAAAAGGTCACCAATAAGCAGTCTAACATTTTCAACAGTATTGAGAGCTGAGTTCCAGGCCTTAGCAATGTTCTCTGGGTTTGTTTAATTGCCCTGTACAAATAAGGCCAGAGCATCCTGAGTTAATAAGGACTAGCAATTAAGACTACAACTCTATATAGAGTCATAGAATCATAGAATAGTTAGGGTTGGAAAGGACCTTAAAATCATCTAGGTCCAACCCCCCTGCCATAAGCAGGGACACCTCACACTAGACCAAGGCTTCGTCCAACCTGGCCTTGAACACTGCCAGGGATGGAGCATTCACAACTTCCCTGGCCAACCCATTCCAGTGCGTCACCACCCTCACAGGAAAGAATTTCTTCCTTATATCCAATCTAAACCTCCCCTGTTTAAGTTTTAACCCATCACCCTTGTCCTGTCACTACAGTTCCTAATGAAGAGTCCCTCCCCAGCATCCCTATAGGCCCCTTTCAGATACTGGAAGGCTGCTATGAGGTCTCCATACAGCCTTCTCTTCCCCAGGCTGAACAGCCCCAACTTTCTCAGCCTGTCCTCGTATGGGAGATGCTCCAGTCTCCTGATCATCCTTGTGGCCCTCCTCTGGACTTGTTCCCAAAGTTCCATATCTTTTTTATATCTTCGAAAGCATCTGTACAAATTTAGAGCACAATGTTCTAGATGCTGGAAGAAAAGGAGTTTGCTTATTTTTCGATCATTTGTCTTCCTGAAAAGCAGAACACTACATTGTAAATTACAGGGCCAGGCTAGCTGCAATGAAGAGGGTACGTATTTATCTCAAGCTTTAATTTTTATGTACTTTTTGTTGTTCTTCTATGAATGGGGACAAGAGTTTTCCAACTTATGTTTGTTCTTAAGATAAATATGCAGTAGCCCATCACAGTCAGGTGCTATTGTCAAGTTTTCCATTAGAACTAAGGCACAGAGACTGTGAGATACCAGCACTTTAAATAAACATGGATTCATAAAATTATCTCTTGTTTTGACACCCACTATTAATATAGATAGTACTTTCATGTCTTGGAAGATTTACAGGATTTAAGTCTTCTTGTTTGTTTGTTTCTTTTAAGAAATAGCATTTAACTTCTCAGCCTTTTTCAGTTGAAATTAGGATATTATCATGTTCCTTATAAAAGATGCATTAAGTGATTTCTTCTTATTTTATGTACATTTTGAAGTCAATCTCTATTCTCAGGCTGCCAGGAGTTCTGATCTAAATACAACAAATAAAATACTGTTTGGTTTCTGCTGTTGCTCAACCACCCAAAAAAAAAAGGGTTCTAAGAGTCAGGAGACATGACACTGAAAAATATTGATGATACTGATCATCTGGTTATTCTAAAAAGTTTTCCTGTGTTTAACTTTCCCATCTCTTTGCACAGAAAATCATAACATATCTCTAAGCTTGTAAAACTCCTGGAACTCAGGAGACAGCTAGTGCTATTGATTTGATGATGTGTGAGACTCCAAACCTGACATTTTTCTAGGATAGCAAGATGGATAATTTAGGTTTTTTGTTCTCAATTTCCACATTCTTATAAACACAAAAATGATTTGTTTAAACAGTATTGTTACAAAATACACTGTGAGCTCTTTCAAAGTGTATTTTTTCCTCTTTGGAATTTAAAGAACCAAGAACTAGAAAGATGGTATATCCAAACCAGAGGTGGAACTGAGAGGAGAGTCACAGATCAGTACAGATATGTTAATTTATGGAGGAAAACGTGCTCATTTGTCACTTCCTTACCTGGAACACCAGAGAGGTAAATTTACCATTTTCCAAATTTACCATTAATACAATGGAAATGTAAGAGAAACCAGTTGACACTAGTCAAAAAACAGGGCCTTTATTCGAAAGAATAAAGATATTAAATGAAAGTCCATCATTCTAGGCAGTCATCTTGATACTGGAATTGTTTTTATAATCTCACTTCTAGAAAGTTGTTGGAAGATTTTTTTTTTTTTTTTTTTTTTTTTTTCTCAAAACTGGCAATTTCACTTCCACATTTCCATTTAAATTTTCTAGTGGGAATAAATGGATGCTTC